>JAOVYX010001054.1:0-41640 GCA_035668315.1 Drosera spatulata | reverse complement strand
TCGACCCCTACTTCCACTACTACATTTAACTCCTTATTTATAGAGTGAAGTGGGATCTTATAAATATAAATTTGACGTGCTTGCGACGGCACGCACCAGTTATCCCCAAATGTTTCATATTCGGCCATATTATTGGTAGCCTTGAAATGTAATTGAACCGAACATGGGAGTTCCCAGCCACTTAGAGACCGAAGTAGGACCCCGGCTCCTTCCCCTCGGACAGATGATGAACCGTTTGTGTATTCAGTCCACACGTCGTTTGGTTTTTCTTTTATTTCTTCTTTTCTGAAAGGGTGTTCCTCCTGCTCAAATCGACATTCAGCTAGGAAGTTAGCAATGTGATTCCAAATTCACTTAGCTCAACAGACCATTTGATAAGTCTTCCTGAAATTTATGGGTTGAGCAATACTTGTCGGAGCGGATGGTCGGTCACTATCACGATTGGGTGAGCTTGAAAATATGGCCATAGTTTTTGGGCTGCTGTAATTAGGGCAAGTGCTACCTTTTCTATTCCAGGATACCTCATTTCAGCCCCGTGCAATACTTTACTAACAAAATAGATTGGTTTCTCAATATTGCCGTCAACTCGGACAAGGACTACTGAGACTGCCTCCTCGGATGAGGCTAAGTTAAGATACAACTTTTCGCCTCCAAGTGGTTTTGTGAGCAAGGGTATTTCCTGGAGTAGGACTTCAATTGATAAAAAGCCTCTTGAAACTTCGAACTCCATTCTTAAGTAAAATTCTTTCCCCTCAAAGCTTTGAATAAAGGAAGAGCTTTTTCTGCTCCTTTAGACATAAATCTTCCCAATGCCGCCAAGCATCCCGTCAACTTTTGAACTTCTGTTTTCATTCTTGGAGGTTCCATCTTCAATATGGCCTCTACTTTAGCCGGGTTAGTCTCTATCCCCCGACTTGTGATCATATATCGTAGGAGCTTTCCTGATGTGATCCCTAACGTGCCCTTAGTAGAGTTAAGCTTCATGTTATATTTTCTTAACAGACTGAAGGTTTCTTCCAGATCAGATGGATGATCTTGAGCTCAGATTGACTTGGTTAACATATCATCTACGTAAACTTCCATCTTCATTTTCAATAAGGGTTGAAAGACTTTATTCACAAGCCTTTGATAGGTCATCCCAGCATTCTTTAAGCCAAAAGACATCATAATATAAAAATAAATACCTTGCTCATTGATGAAGGAAGTCTTCTTCTTATCTTCTTTGGCCATGAAGATTTGATTGTACCCAAAAAAAGCGTCCATGAAGGATAATAGCTGATGTCCAGAGGTCAAATCGACCAGTTGGTCAATTTGGGGCAAAGGATAGCAGTCCTTGGGACATGCTTTGTTAAGGTTGATGAAGTCAACGCACATTCTCCACTTTCCATTAGCTTTCTTTACCATCAAAACCTTGGCAAGCTACTCCAGATAATCTATTTCTCAGATGAAGTTGGCATTAAGGAGTTTCTCCACTTTCTCGGCTATGGCTTGGTTTCTTTCCGGAGCAAAATGCCTCTTTTTCTACTTGACAAGTTTCACGTCTGGGTCTACAGAGAGCCAATGTTCTATTACTTCGGGATATACTCCTAGCATGTCTTAGGTTTGTCAAGAAAAGAATCTGAGTTCTTTCTAAGGAAGGTGATCAAGTCGGACCGAGTTGGCTCTTGAAGTAGTGCTTCGATCTTAACACATTTTGAATTGTCTTCTTGTTGTAATGGTATGTTTATTAATTTTTCTACTGGCTATGGACCTTTCTTTTCCTCTCTAGGATCATGTTGCAATTACATGATTTCCCTGGGAATATGTCCGAGTTAGTTCTGCTTTCATGTTGCTAAATAACACTGACGAGACTCCTTTTGATCTCCGCTAACTTCTCCTTCTTCAAAAGAAGTTGGGAATTTAATCATCATGTATCCTGGGGCGATCGCCATCTTCATGTCTATAACTGAAGGCCGGCCTAAGATCCTATTGTATGCAGATGGGAGATCCACAACTATGCAGTCGGCCATCTGAGTTTTAGTCGTTCTTGTACTCTCATCTCCTACTGTCAAGGGAAGCGTGATGTATCCTTTTGGTCGTATGATGCTTCCTATAAAGCTGACTATAGGGATTTTACAGGGTTGTAGATCTTTTTCAGTTAAGCCCAATATCCGGATTGTGTTGTAGTAGATGATGTCTGCCGATAATCCTGTATCAACCAATATTTTCTCTACGTCAAAGTCGCCGATATACAGAGTCACAATTAATGGGTATGCGTATGGAAAGCTGATTCCTTCATTGTCTTGGGGTCCGAAACTCACCTAGGCTTCATTTCGGGCTTTCTTAAGTTCAGGCATACCTGATGCGCTTAGTATCAACTTCTATTAATGACAAGTTTTCCATCGGTGGAAGTCCTCCCGTGATAATGTTAATCCTTGGTGTTTGGGTCGGCCTCTGTTCATCCCTATCCTTCTGGGTTGGATGGTTTTGCTCTTTTGGTGATGATCGACTCCGGTCTTTTCCCTGTCGACTCTGATTGTTTATGAATTTCTTCAGATACCCCTTTCTAATCAATTCTTCAATCGTATCGTTGAGATGTCGGCATTCGTCCGTATTATGTTTGTGATCATGATAATACATGCAATATCGATTCATGTCTTTCTTCCCACTTTTGAACCTCAGCTTCTCGGGTGGCTTAACAAGATAATTTCTTACCATGCAGCTTGTAGTATTTTAATTCTTGAGGCGTTAAGAGGAGTATATGCTGCGAAATTCATTCCCGGCCTTCTTCCTTCTTTGCCTCTATCTCGTCTTGGAGTTGACCTTCTTCTGAACTGCCGGGGTCTGTCTTGTTCATCAAGACGAGGTGCAGACCGACCCTTTGTTCCTCGAGTTCAATCTCGTGCTGCTAATGCAACTTCACCTCCTTCGTGTTTATTTAATTTTTCCATTAGATCCCCATATTCCCATGGTGACTTTAGGTTCAATTGGTAAAATAAATCGGAATTTTCCATCCCGTTGATGAGCGCGTCCAACTTCAACTCTTCGCTCATCTTTTCTGCCTTTACTGCTGCAAGATTAAACCTTTTTATGTAATCAGAAAGTTTTTCACCCAGCTTCTGGAAGAATTGTCGTAAATGGTTTAGAGTGATCTTCGTTCCTCGGCTGCTTATGAAGTGTTTTGTGAATAGTTTTAGTAAATCTCCAAACGAATCAATGCATGCTGGAGGAAGAGAATTGAACCATGCCCGAGCTGCATCTTTGAGAGTTGTAGGAAAAACTTTACATAAGATCACCTCATTGGCCCCATAAATATCCATGATAGATTCATAATTTTGTATATGTGAATTCGGATATGTGGTTCCATCATAGGTCTCTAGTTGTGGTATCTTGAATCGTTCTGGAGGTTTTCCTAGAAGTATCCTTCTAGAAAAAGAAGAGATTTTTCTTCCTACGTTCTTATCTGAGTTGTCGATCTTCCTCTCTATTAATTGTTCAATCATCATTTCCATATCTTTATCGTTTTGCACGATTGGTCATCGATCTTCCGAGCTGACTTCTTCCTCTTCATCTAGTTCATTTCGACTTATCGGGTCGATCACGAAGGTCCTTCGATTCCTCCCAGGGTTGAGTGTTGATTCCAGATGTGGATCACATGGTCTGTCCTGGGCAGCTCTGGTCTCAGCTAGCCCTTCTGTATTTAACCCTAGCGGTGAATTTAAGGTGCAGGGTTGATGGTAATTGCCTTTTTTATTGTATCCTCCATCGAGTTCTGCATCTCTTTCCTAAAACTTTCGAACAAAGACAAGATCCCAAGGGAAATCTCTTCCTTGTTCATTGTTACTGAGTTGGTTTCGAACTTATGGGTCACTAGGAGTCTTGCTCCGACTTTCTGACATGGGAGGTCCTTGGTATTCCGAGTTTTGGAGTCCCTTTTTCCCATGGTCGTTGTTAACTTGACTTCGGGTCCTTCGTGTCATCGAATCAGAGGTTCCCTACCTGATGCGCCAAATTGTTTGTGCTAAAAACAGTCACAAGATTGTTAAATCGAGAATTAAAGATCTGAACGATGATGACGAGATCGTCTGATGATGACCAAGACTTGAAAGTAAGAAAATAATAATCCTGTATTGAGTATGTGTTTATTCGATGGGGGGTCTATGCTTTGCATCCCCTGTATTTATAGAATTTACATGATAGATGATTATTACGTTATTTGGGAACTTTAGACTAAAGATAGCTAGAAAATGTCCTACTCAAGAGTATAAGATTATCTTATACTGGAAATCTTCTATTCTTATGCGTATCCTCTAAATCGCTTAAATCTCCTTCTTTATATCTTTTAAACCTTATCATTCTATTTAATATCATAAGATAACTGTGGATACTATTTTTGCAACCATCAAAAAGTTTTTTTTCTCATAATTATTAATGTTAATTATTAAATATAATAAAAACGAAATTACTATTAAATTTTTCAATGATAATTGAATTGATTGATATATAGATATTAATAGAGGATGATATATCATGACATACCATGGCATCTCATGGGTGACATACCATGGGATGGTATTCCGGATTAGGAATTTATATTGATATATTGATGGTTTCAAAATAATGTACTCCAATAGATAAGTATTTTTTTTTTTTTTTTGAAAATTTTACATTTGACTAAATGTTATGCCATATATGACAATGAAAATGGCTTTGTCATATTTTGCCTATTCAGAAAATGTGATGTACAAATCTCAATACAAGGAAAAATAACATGTGACATTTTCCTATCCTTTGATTATCACATAGCTATATTATAACATGAACGTCAGTAGAACAACATTGTTAAATTTTAGCATATTGAGACTGCTTATGGTCAAAATAAAACTTTGCCTATATCCAAATAATATTTATCATTGGACTTGCTCTTAAAGACATATATTGATCAAGCACTATTAGCAAATATTATCTCTGATAAGATATATCATCTTGATTAATGTTACAAACGAATTGGTATCGTCTGCTATTGGGTGTTGGTACAGTTGTGATCTGAACCATTGGATTTTCGATCTTACGGTTCAGGTTTGATTGTTTAGGGATTGTTTTTATTTTTTTATTGAGATTTTTATGGATATAATTTTTTATGAGATTATTTTTATTAATTTAATTTTTAGGTTTTATTTTTTTAGGATTGATATTTACTTATGGGGATTTTATATTTCAGTATCCCAATTTTTTTTTCTTACATTTTGCTCCTCCTTGGTCTTTTTTTATACAGCATGCAATATTTTTTATGTTATATCTTGAAAAATACCTACAATAAATTCATGCTAAAGGGAGCAAAATGTAATAGATTTTTCAAAAGAATATTTTTTTTTATAGTTTTTCTTTTATTTAATAGGATTTTAAATTTCTTTTTTCATATATAGCAACACACAGCAACAAGGGCAGAGGATTTTACGTTTCAGACAGCGTACAGAGCAAGACATCCACTGTCTACCAAGTTAGGATCAGAAAGCCCCAAACCACATCGACCCAGAGCCATGGCCGTCCCCTTGGCTTCCCCGTCATCATCCCTTTCCTTCCCTTCCATCTCCGTCCCCTTGGCTTCCCCGAACCTACCTCGTCGCCGCACCAAAACCTCGCGGACTCATCTCAAATTCCCTCAACTCGCTTCCGTTTCAACAACAATTTCCCCCAAATATCTGCCCGCAAGGTCTGTTACGCCGACGGCGGCGACGGCGGCGGAGGAGAAGACGATAACGGAGGAGGAATCGATGAGTATTCAGAATCTTCATCGGTTCGTGCAGCTTAATCTCGGGAATTGGTCCGGTTCTTTTTATGTGAGTTGGGTTACAATTTTATCCCTTCTAAATGTGATATTTTTCTGATTAGAAGTAATAGGAATGCGATATATTTCTAATTAGAAGTAATCGGAATGTGATTAGGGAAGAGTGAAATGTAGAAACAATCGTAAAACAATGTTGGAGTAATCGTATATATTCTGAATGGTTGTAAGAAGAGATATTCATATTTACTAATGATTTTCGAGAAACTATTGATGTTGTAAAAACTCTGGGCCAGTTTGGCATGAATTTAGATTCTTTGGCTGTTGAGTAACCAGTTTTACCTAAAGAACGAGCCTATGGTTGATAGCTTATGAATCATAGTAGGGAACCCTGTGTTGAACTCAAAGCCTTCAACAGCTCCTAAGCCGATCCTCTCTACCAAAATTCTTTCCTAAATGATGTCATCGCTTATGATTCCATATTTACCGATGAAAGTAGATCCCATTGGGTTCAACATAAAGTAACATACTAGGATACTCTAGCCTATAAACGCTTAGAGGTTCTTCCAAGGGTAAGGAGTCTATGATCATTTGGGATTGTAGGAGCGGGTGGCCAAACCTCTTATTGATCCTCATAAATATTCCTATTATCCACCTCTGAATAGGTCAGTCACTCACTAATTCCCACATCTCAAAGCTTCCTTGGCACTAGAGCCGTGAAAACAGGCACCGTAGTATCTTTTTCCATCAAAAGATAAGTCATCGTGTTCAATTAAATCTTGAGTTGGTATCATGTGAAATCTTAGTAAGAAGGCATCAAAATACAATTTCTCATTCTTCTTTGTTCAGACAAACACAAATCGAGTTATAACTCTTATTTGACATAATATGCACGTAATCTTTTCCAACTCAACTTGGTGCTGATATAAGTATGGATTGTCAAACTTGATGCTTATTGACAAAAAACTTATGAATTTCAGACATGCAACCCTAGGGCTATCCATAACCCATACAAAGTATCCCACGTTAATCTTTATCCCTCAGATGAGTTATCAATTTCCATTCTTAGGTTTGCGATCATGGTTCGGTTTAGCCCATTGACCAAGCTTGTATCCAATGCGTTAAACAACCAATGATCTGACAGTTGAACCGTTTGACCCAGTGACCTAGAAGGATTTCGCGGGTTTGGGCAGGTCAATTACAAAGTCATCGAGTAACCTTTTTTTTCTTTCTCTAATCATTTACAATCTTTTTCTGTTAAATGTGTGTATTTAATGTATATGAAGTCAACAAAGATAGTTTGGAGATTTATGATGATAATTAAATCTCGAAGATCTTTTATGGTCATGATTTGTTATCGATTCCCCTACGATTGAACTAGTGACCCACCCACCCATTAGACTTTAGGGTTTGAAGAATGGTATGTGTTGGTGCTAAGCATATGGAGAACCTATGGGCTAATGGCCCAATAAAAGCCCCAACATCATTAAGCCAAGAGCCTATTAGGAAAGGCCAAGTGGTATCCCATGGATGGCTAAGTCTCACACCTTTTAAGGTGGTGACAAGTGTCCATCATGTAAAAGATGAATAGTATCCTATAAATACCCTCATTTATTACCCACAAAGGTAAGTTTTTTTTGACCAAAACTTTGTCATTTCAGTCACTAAAGTCGTTTTCGGATAAGTACTGACTTAGGTATCGGAGTCGATCCCCGAGGATCTCACCTCGGACCTGACTAACCGAGCTTATTGTTTGTGGTCCGTGTAGGTTCTCACGTCTGGATCAGGCCCCAATCAACCGATCCAGCAAACCCCCAGCCTGGGCCCAAGGAGCTCAGACCTGACTTCCAAACTCGGGCCCCCCCAATTCTTGACTTAAGCACAAACAGTATGGATTTGAAAACATTAATGGACACAACTATGTCAAATAAGTCGAAGAAAGAGCAAACTCCTACAAAATCCCCTTACATCAAGATTGTTTTAAACTGCCAAAACAAAAACTGAATGTTGGAATAATCGGTTTCGATTCAATGATTTTTATCAATTGTCAATGGTTTATGGATTTTAGTTATATAGTTCCTAATCATTTCTAACTGTAACAAAGTGGGTCAAGGGTATGGGCAAATGGGTGAACATACTAAGTTTATCGATCAAATGGTTAATGGGTTTGTATAATTTATCGCGCATCGTTAAGTGCGCAAATTAATAATCTCCTAATAAATATGATAATATTGCAGTGAGGGGTATCATTCCCATGAGGAAGGTTAAATATGTTTCCCCTAATAAATATGATAATATAATAGTGAGGGGTATCATTCTCACGAGGAAGGTTAAATAAATTGTTTTGTGCAGGTCATCTTATAAACTAATTATTTAAAACAGGAAAAAAGGGTTGCAATTAACATGGCTGCAATTACTGCAGCCCCTCTCACAAAGCTGGTGGGATTCAAATTAATAACTAATTAACTATTAAACTCCCTACCAAAAATTGACTAATAAACTAAAAATAATGAAATGATAGTAGAAATAACTGAAGTTGATATTAATGAAAACAGATATTAATAATGAGTGAATAGAACTATGTAATTTCCTCTAGAGATATTATGGATCAATCATGGATATTATAGATTAGAATTATGACAGAGTATTGGAACGACTCATTAAAAACAATCTAGTCGATATTACTTTTCTTAAAGTATTCACACGTAAGAAAACTTTGTATGTGAAACTCATCAAATAGATTAATCAAACCAATAAAAATTACAATTTAACAAGTCTAAAGGATGGAACATGTATAGCAAAGCTCAATTATGCCCTTGGATCAAATTATAACTACATTTTTGTAATTTTCACTAATCCATGCTCAATCATAATAATCAAGTCAACAAAAGTTTTCACTTAATCATTATTCGTTACTTAACACGTGTAATAAAAATTAGCACATTAGCATTACATGTCATGGATCTTAATCTAGGAGGCAATATATTCAAAGATCACCACATGATAAGAATAGGCATAGATCTTGTATGAAAATCATAATACATAATCATTAAAAACTAAGAACTAAACTAATCTCATGATCCTTATTAATCTCTAGATTCAATCACATAATTCTACTATATGAAACTACTTATTACTCATATCAATAGTCACACAAACAATCATGATCAAAGCAAATGAATCCATTGAACTGATAAGAGACAATTACAAACTTCGAGCTCCAATCCAAGATGACAACATATCTAATTTTGAATTGATAACCCTAAACTATGGAAAAAAAAATAACAAAGGATATTGGAACTCAACTAAGCCGTTAACTACTCTAAAATGCTTCTTCTCCTCTAAAGCTAAGGGGTGTATTCATAGAAAAAAATTAGGGAACTAGGGTTAGGTCGATGACAAAAGAAATGGATTTGGAATTTCAACATCAATAACTGATGTGACTTATCCATAAATTAATGAGTGTGAATCACAACGGACGAAAAATCAACACTTCTGGAAAAATGACTTTCATGGGCATGAAGGCTCCTTTGTCACGACCGTGATATGCAATTAGAAATCTAAGTTTTTGGGAAGTTCACGGGCATAATCAAGAAATAACGATCGTGAAGAACATTTTCTGGCTCTTCTCTTCATATTCTTCACTTCAACATAAAAGAAATCGTCGTTCTTCAAATTAGCTCACACAAATCTTTAAAACATACTTCAAACTGCAGAAAACTGCACAAAAGTATCAAATACTCGACAGTGCCAACATTCTCTATTAAATAAGCTAGAACTAAGGAAATGAAACATAAATTGCTCAAAACACAGGATAAATAACTTAGGAAAAATTGGTATTTAAGGACATATTAAACGTTTTATTGATTCGGTTAAAAAATTAATTGATTCACGTAATTAGTTTATTGGTTCGGTTTAAGTGTTCACTCTATTGTTCGTGACAATTCGAGCAACATTCTCAGATTCTCTTCCCAAACATCCATCACAATAGAGTCAAGTAGGCTAGTTATTTAGTTAGTGCATCAACATCGTTTATGATTGATATTTGTCCAAGAATTGAGATATGTTAAGAAATAAAATAGAAGAGGAGAATATGATGATATTATTAACGAAGACATACTCTATATTAGACTATTCAAGCACAAGATAAAAAAAGATTACAATATGAAATAAGATAACTAGAAAACATAATATCTAAGTAATAATTCTAAAGTAGGAAACATGAAAATTCTAACATAAAATAATATCTAACTATATCTTAATAATAACCTATTATTCTAACACTCCCGCTTAAGTTGAAGATTGAACTTGTGGCGAAGCCACAACAGTAGATAAGAAACACATTGCGTCAAAAGTCACAGCAGTAGGCACTAAACACTTCTAAGCCACAGCAGTAGAAAACAAATACTTTGAAGCCATAACAGCAGATAAGAAGCACTTCGAAATCACAGCAGTAGATAACGAACACTTCGAAGACACAACACTAGATAAAAAACATGACAGTAGTAAAAGAACATCAACAATAATTGTAAAAAGCAGTTGTAGTTTGTAGGAAACAGTAACAAAGATTTATATTTTGGTCTGGTGGGTGGTGAATGTCACCACTCACCGGCAAGCGGAAGCAAATTAAGTCAAGCAAAAAACAAAGGCTAAGTAATAATTTTAAAGTAGGAAACATGGATATTCTAACATAAAATAATATCTAGCAATATTTTAATAATAACCCAATATTCTAACAAGATATATTGTTCGACACGGACTATTTATAAGAAAAACTTGTGATTGATACAATTTTCCAATCAATCCACCTATTGACGTAATCGTGCATCCTGTCTTCTTCAACTCTTTTCGACATTTCTCTAGGTTATCAACTTATCATGCACAATTGTAACTTCTTTATTGAGATATGTGGCTCCAACCTCATGATTTAAAGGATGCTTCAATCCCCATTGCCTTAAGTCCCTTTAAACAATTGGCTTTTGCAATGGTAAATGCAAGACATTGTCCATAAAAAAAGGCTACAAAGTTCATTTTGTTATCAGCTCCTCCCTGTAGATTGAGTTTAACATTGTTTGTTTAAGTTTGTTGCTTGAACTTCCTCCTTTAATGCAAAAGTATCGATCTTTCCCTTGTTTGACACTCCTTCATGCATATCTATGCCTTCTTAATCTTGCTCCTTTCGTTTCAATTTGTCCAAGATGTTTTTAAAACTTTCTCCAACTGGTTCGGTTCATTTCTCGCATTCTTTGATATTTTCTTGTGTTCTCACAAAGTGATGTTTAATTTTTATCATACTCTCTCATCTTTATATTTCAAAATGGTTACACCTTAAGAAACATCTTTTTTTCGGCTATCCGAGTGAGGTTGATCATGCTCGACCCTTTGTTGGACACGTTCATCGTCGTCGATGTCTTCTTTAGCTCTTCATTTTTGTACTCTTGTTGAACCTTGGTTAATTCCTTTTGATTGATTTGATTAGGCTTCTCTCAGACATTTGGGAAGGTTTTTTCGATTGGGTGTCGTTGTTAGCTTGTTGGGATACTTCTTTGTGGTCTTGGTTTGTTATTCTCTTTTTATTATTTTGGGAGTGATCGAGGTGGGGATGGATTGAACAAGTGGAGGAGTGATCGATTTGGGTTTTGGATTTCAAATGTGTTGGGAAACAATGACGAACACAGAATTTGTTGGTAGTGAGGGGCTACACAGGATTTATTTATTTACTTACATAATATATGAATCTCAATAATTTGAATCCTTAATACAATTCCACATCATTTTTTTTAACTATTTAAGATTAACACAAAAAAAAAAAGAAAAAGGAAAGAAAAGGTAAGTCTATGTCAAGTGATTTATCAAATTAAATAGTAAAGAAAATGGTTGATTTACATAAGAAAAATATATTTGGACAGTACAAAAGGGATTATTTCAAATAAAATCAATCCAATTTGGTCTTAGGAAACTAAGTTGAACTTTTTGAAGTAATAATCACAAGTTTGAAAAGTAATTATAAAAACAAAAGTTTAAATTTCAACATAAAACTTCTTATACATGAATTCTCTTATAGAAAAATGTGAACATTATGCAGACTCCAAAGAGAGTAAATAACGTTACCCCAGAGAGAGAGAAGTTTAAGACTAGTTTCAAATAAAATTTTAATTGAAAAACAATTAAAAAAAACAGAAAGAAAGAAGCAAAGGAAAAAAAAGAAAGAGTGAATTTTCAGGAAAAATTATACCCAAGGTACCTGAGCATATTCAGGCTCAGCAGCCTTGTCTTCATAACCAATGCAATAAGCCAATGGACTAGTCAAGGACATATGATCTACTAATATAATTATTGGATCAATTCCATTGGGGTCTATTGATCCCACAGCCCCCACTAGAGATCCGCCACTCTTGGGATAAGAGAAAGGTTGGGAGCATAGTTGTTACCAACAGTGGCGATGTAAGATATTATTGTATCAAACCCTTGACCACATGGTAGGAATCATGATTGTTTACCATCGAGCCAACCCTTCTTGAGACACAAGATTATAAACTTGACCAAAATACCTTGTTGAGTTTGACTTACAGCTTAGAGAGTCAGACTTTCATCTAGATTGCCTAGTTCATAGGTTGAAATCTTAAAGGAAATAGCTTCTCGGTTGGCAACGTAAGGTTGTATCCGTCCTCCTGCCTAAGACCCTGCTTTGAGGAGCCTTTGGCATTGGGTCACTTAAATTGAATTGAGTTGAGTTTAGAAGGTTGGAGTGGTGTTTTACGATGAGAACTTTACAATCTCCAGCTCACCCATATTAGTTTCTTTGGCTATTGTTTCCAAGTTTGTGAACATTTTAATTATTTTTACTTGCAGCAATTTGATGCTAATGGGAAGTTGAAGCATAAAATTAAAACGAGGCTGGCAGCTGGATCGTATGGTGAAGATGAACTCATAAGTCTCATCCAAACGTTAGACTCTCTTTTTCATGCCCTTTATCCTGACGATTCTCCAATTGTGCATATGTTGTTGAATTGTCGTCATTTTGTTCTAGTCTTTATCTTCTTACGCTTGTTTTTTTTCCACCCTGAACATCTGTTTTTATTGATAGTGGCATTTTGCATATTGATCTGTTCATGAATTAGATTTTACTGATTTAGTTCTGGTCTCGTATACTTCGGATGTTTTTCAGGTTGTACATAAAGCAATCTCCATCAAGCACGTCCATATCTGGTGTCGTTGATGAGCCGGAGTGGGCAGAATACAAGATCAAAGAAAGCAACATGTTTACCGTGGACAAATATCAACAGGTAATTTATTTTATTTTATTTATTTTTGTTTTGTCTCTTCTCTTTCCATCCTCCTCCTATTTTTAGATTGTTCTTTTTTTGCAGGAGTTTAATGTGCTATCTCATTCTGTAAATGATTAGTTCTTCCATATTAAGAACTGAAGGCCCATTCTTCAGGGCTAAATAGTGATGAAGAGAGTGGATTTCAAATTGATTAGATTTACCTGGTTCATGCTCTTGAATAACTTCGATTTTCATTAGTTATAAAGTATATTATTGCTATAAAGTATATTATTGCTCGATGAGATTTGTCCTTTCTCTTTCAAATTAACTTCTGGTAAGTCGATTAGTGAAACTAGTTCTATTGGTTATAAAGTATACTATTGCTCGATGAGATTTGTCCTTTCTCTTAGGAAAGGCACTTCAACCGTTGTGCTACTACTTACTAGGTGTTTGATGTCATGCATGTTGGGTTATTTCCAACATCACATAACGGGCAGGAATATCTCGACATGGGATTGGGATTGGGCTATACAAAGTCACACTTGGATTCAATCCTATCAATGCACGACTGATTAATAGGAAATTCGAGAAAAGTCATGTGGCATGCTGTTCATGCATAAATGTACAGTATTTTTTGTTTTTTTTCTCTCTCTTTTTTTACCTTTTCTTTTCTATTCTTTCTTCTTCTTCTTCTTCTTCGAGAAAGAGATATTCTTGGTATTGTTATGAAATAAAATAAGGTGTAAATTACCGATAGGTCTTATTTTTGAAACTTATTTATCAAGAAGTCACTCTTAACTTATTAATTCCCATTTGATCTTATTTGATTTGATTTTAGGAATGAGTTATTGTCTTTCCTGGTTGAAGACTTTTATTTTCTTTATAGATAACTAATTGATAAATAAGATGATGGGGTTATGATCAATTGGTAAATATTTTATGTTTTGATAACTAATAAGTAATTCTATCTAAAATAAGAGAGGAGAAATTGGATGATATTATTGATAAAGGCATACTCTATATTTCTAGAATAGTCAAATACTTCCTCCGTTCCATAATTTTTGCATCGTTTTGCCTAATTGGGATGTCCCAAAATGTTTGCACCATTCAGAATAAATTTAGTCATCAAAAATACAATTCTATCCTTACTTTATATCACATCATACTACCCTGCTCTCTTTTTTCTTTCCACCTTTTACTTTATTATCTCACAAGTGCAAATAAGTAAAGGATTATTTTCATATTATAATCCCAAATCATGTTTGTTTCCATATTACAACCTCAAAAAAATGTTATTTTTTTATTAGTTGTTCAAATTGCAATGTTATGGACAAATCAGTGGTTGCCTTTTTCTTTCGTTAGATTTAATGGATTTAGCTTCTTCTTTTTTTTTTCTTTTTACTCCCCCATTTATTCAAATTAATAATTGGATTTCCTTCTTAGCCCTTGCAATCCTAATTTTGAGTATATATTTTCATTTTACACCTTCAAAAATCATTATTTCCTTTGACTTGTTCTATTTAATCTCTTGAACTATTGATAATAGAATGATAAGATCTTTATAATTTAAGAATAAATTATTTAAAAAAACTTCACACCTAGAAAATAAGCTGAATGCGGATTAGATTAGTGGGAAAAAGTGACTAACAAAATTTCAAAGTTAACCGCTGATATGGATTACCAGTTCAAAGTAACAGACATTGCTATGAATAGCACCTTGCATAGTTAAATATCAAGGACATGCTGCATAGTTTACTACGAACAGGAAATGAATAAGATCCAATCTGTTTCACTACCACGCAAAAAATAAGCATGGAAATTGTTTATCATTTTATTATCAATTGTTTAAGAGATTAGCTACAAGAAGTTAAAGGGAAATAATGTTTTTTGGTGTTGTAAAATGAAATTATATTCTCAGATTTAGGATTGTAAGGGCAAAGCAGGAAATTCAGTTAATAATTTGAATGAAGGGGAGTCAAAAGAAAAAAAAAAATCCCAATCCGTTAAATCTAACGGAAAGATAACGACAATCACTGATTTGTCCATAACATCACAATTTGAACAACTTATATGGAAATATCATTTTTTGAGGTTATAATACCCATTGGTTAAATGATGAAAATTCAACACACTCTTAATTCCTTGTGCCAAGTCAATTTGTTGCAAAAAATAATGGGATAGGGGAAGTACAAAATAAGAAAAGATTATAATAGAAAATAAAATAATTAGGAAACATCATATCTAAGTAACTATTCTATACTAGGAAAAATAATATCTAATAGATCTAATAACGTAATTCAATATTCTTACGTTCTCCCACAAGTTGAAACATCTCCAACTTGCATGAAGAGGCATACATAGAATTGGCAGATAGTAACCAAATGATTCCGATAGACAAACAGACAATAATCAAATAGTCTTGACAGACAGGTTAACAGTAACTGAATAGTCACTGCAGACAGTATCGGATAACCTTGACAAGAAGAGAGACAATAATCAAGCAACCCCGATAGGCTATAAACGAATCAAACATCTTCAAGAAGAACGAACATATTTTTGGTCCGATAGATGATGAAATTCATCACCCATCAGCGATAGCGGAAGTAGAATAGATTAGATTAGGATCGATTATTCTAATATCATGTTATGAAATAAAATAAGAGAGCAGAATTGGATAATATTATTGATATATACATACTCTATATTTATAGAGTAGTCAAATACAAAATAAGAAAATATTCCAATAATAAAATAACTAGAAAACATCATATCTAAGTCACTATTCTAAACTAGGAAATATAATATACAATAGATTTAATAACATATTTTAATATTCTAACAGATATAATAAAAGAGGGATAAGAGTTTCTAGGCAAGTTCATTTGTTTATTGTTTGAGCAATTAGAACAATTAGGGGGATATTGATGCAATTAAGAAGGGGGATGTTGATGCAATCTGCGAAATCAAAACATGAAGTAGATGATTAAGAAGATAAACCAAGTGAGGTACATGAAGGATGATGTTGATTCCTGAATACTGACTCATGTCTTTTTGTTGAAGGTCTTGTGGAGCTTTGTGGTTTTGAGCACAAATACAATGACTTAAATACAAGAGTTAGGAAGTACAAAGTTTAGCGGAGTAATAGTTTAGATGGTGAATTGGCGATAACTACAAACTAGTTTAAACGCTCTATACCAAGCTATAATTCTAAATTAATTAATGAAGACATTATAAGCTGCAATAGGTTGTTTGATGACTCTTAGCAAGAACATGCGAGAACAATCTGTACGGAGTTATGAATTGTGGCACTGGAAAGTTTTATGATATGCAGAGTGATTAACTTGATGAATTCATACTTTGAGGTGATATAGTTGGTAATCAAAGAAGCATCAAGCTATAAGTTACTCATTGTTAAAGGATCTCATTTACAGCATGGTTTTTGGAGCGAAATTCTACTGGTCACCTCGCAACGGAGTTCGTGATCAATAGGTCAAGCTTGTCGTTGAGAAATCAACAAATTCATCGGACCAATTGTCAATCTGACATAAAGTTTGTGGGTTGGGTAGTAGACGGAGCTTTGGAGCAAAATGCAAACTATAGTTGAACACATTAGATTATCAGATCTGTAAATCACAGAGTTTACAATGAATAGCCTAGAGTGGTGGTGGGTGAATTTGTTATTCAAAAATTTTCTCAGTTTAGTGCAGCCTGGTCCTGACTAATATGCACTTAACCTTCTTCAAACTTGCTGAACGAGTCTGCAGCAGAGTCAATAGTGTGGAGCGATTGTCTCTTGAGAGTTATGGATTGTTTTCCCACAGTTCTAAGTATTTGAATTAAAAACAGTAAGGACACAAAGTTTTTATACTGGTTCAGACAATCGTTGTCAAATAATCAACGAAAGCTTAGTCTAGTCTTTTTTTGGTAACCAATGCAGTATAACCAAGAAGTGAGTTCACTATCTTCTTGTTTGTGGTTTACAAGACAACCCCTTACAAGTACATTACTTAGGTAGCTTTGGAGGAGCCATTCTTTCTTTACAAAATAAAATGTTAATAACTTCTTTGTAGATAACAAGCAGAAAAGAAAGGAATCTTTTTTCTAATAACTGTTAAATCTAGAAAATCTGGCTCTGATACCAATTGTAAATCACAGAGGTTACAATGAATAGATAGAGGGGGGTGAATTGGGTATTCAAAAATTTTCACAATTTAGTGCAGTCTGGTCCTAACTAGTATGAACTTAACCTTCTGTAAACTTGTTGAACGAGTCTGCATGAGAGATAATAGTGTGGAGCAATTGTCTCTTGAGAGTTCTGGATTGTTTTCCTACAGTTCTAAGTATTTGAATGAAAAACGGTAAGGACACAGAGTTTTTATACTAGTTTAAACAATCGTTGTCAAATGATCAACGAAAGCTTAGTTCAGTCTTCCCTTAATAACCAATACTGTATAACCAAGAGATGAGTTCACTATCTTCTTGTTTGTGTCTTACAAGACAATCCCTTATAATACTTGCTAAGGTTAGAACCTAGATCGTTGCACATATCTTCACAAAAAGCTCGGCTGCAGATGTTGTTCTTGGTGCGGATTAGTGAACTCCTTTTCTCAGATTTTTCTTCACAGCTCTCAAGAATGATTGCACAACACTTCAGAATTTTTCATGTTTACAAATGAAATCCACAATCATCATCAACCTTCTCTGAGCCTCATCAATCCTCTTTTATGGGCTTAGGGAATTAGAACCGTGACTGTGCTGTTCTGATGTTAACAGTTGGCTGTTTGTCCCCTACACGAATCCTCAGTGACGTTGATAGGCCTTCACAAACCCATTATCAACCTCGTACTGATTTTCGAACCTCAAATCTTCGATGTGTCCATCTCATTCACCAATCAGTCTGTTGCACTTTCAGTGTGCTGGGCTTCCACCTCTGCTCCAGCCCTGTTGCACCCCGTTTACTGCATTGTAATATAACTTGATCTTGCGACTTCAATCCAAGATCCTTAAGCATTCGTGGTCTTTTGCTGTCCATGTTTGTCCCAGTTGTTTATTCAGAATCTCTTGTAGTAGTTTGCATCTAGATGAGTTACGTTGGCACTCCAACTATACTCTACCGCATGCTTCTCTAAGCTGCAATTCACTAACCTAGTTCTTAACCTTAACAACGAATCATAAACGTGTCCTACTGTTAAAGTTTTATTCATCAATTTCTATGGATGGGATTCGTGTGATCATAATTTCATTTGGGATAGATGGGAGGGGATTTTCATCATCAACCTGTAAAGCTTTCATTCCTCGATCAAATATACACACCTTTCGCAGCATATAGTCAATGTTCACAATCAACAAATCGCCCCTATACAACATACTAAGTGCAAAAAAGTGAAACACTTAACACCAGCAACGCATACCAGCAACTGCAGAAGGATTCGAATACCCCTTATAAAAAAGCCTTGAATTTCTTTCCTGCCAGATCAAGTACGCCATGGCAGCCATGGACCGTCTCCTCTTCTTGGCCAAATCTGATCTACCTGCACATACATTTATAATCCAGGCGAACCAATCCTCGCTAGCACGACCACCCACCCTCAGTTTCAGCCAAGGGGCAAGCAACTTCAGCACAGCCATTGAAAAGGGACAACAACAAAAGACATGTTTAACTGACTCCACAGCCTCCTGACAAAGCAAACACACATCATCCGAACAAAGCGTGTGTTTAAACATCCAGCTCTTAACTCTCAACTTCTCCTTAAATGCAAGCCATAGTATAAACCTATGCTTAGGAGATATTTCTTTGCTCCAGATCAACCTCCACCAATGAACTCTTGCACCTGGAGAACATAATCCAGCATATACATCAGAAGCACTCCCATTATTCACATCAACTACTCGGGCAATCTCATTTCGTACTTTTAACAGACCTTTCCACACCCAACTACTGGAGCATTTCATCTGAACATTCCAGATAGGCAGATACTCTCGCCTTTTATATAAAATTCATCGATCCATTTAATCCAAAGAGAGTCATCCTTCTTTTCAATATACCATAGCCTCTTTGCAACTAATGCGTTGTTCCCGAATTCCAGCCGTTTTAGCCCCGAACGCCCATTCTTCTTAGGCTGACACACTTGTTCCCACTTCACCAACGCCTTATGTTTATTGAGAGCTATCCCTGACCAAAGGAATGCTCTACATAGGGATTCAATCTCATCAAGCACGCTGTGAGGAAACAAGAAAACTTGAGACCAATAGGTTTGAATGCTTATGATCACAGAGTTGATTAAGGCAAGTCTTCTAGCATATGCCAATAAGCGCGACTCCAATTCTTGCCAGTATCTTGTCCAAGAGGGCCTTATATTGCAAAACCAGAAGGCTTTTAGATGTGAGTGGCACACCAAGGTATCACATGGGAAATGAGCCTTTGGCAATGCCTACATTGCTGAATCAGACTGTTCTCCTCCTGCAGGCTAAGCTGCGCCACATACATTGAACTTGTGTTAATATTCACACCCAAACCAGACACCTTCTCAAACAGCTCGATCTGTCTCTTAATTCATGAAATAGAGGAAATATCATCATGGCTAAAAATGATCAGATCATCAGCAAAGCAAAGTTGGATATATCTAACTTCTTGCATTTTGAATGAAAACGAAACTTTTCCTTGGCTTCTATTCTGCAAGGAACGATTTAAGTACTCCATAGCCAAAGCAAATAAGTAGGGCGATATCGGATCCCCCTGTCTGAGACCTCTCCCTCCAGCAAAATACCCCTTCAATCTGGCCATTAACAACACAGGAGAAAGATGGAGTGGCAATAGCAGTCATCAACCTGTCACAAAACACAGCAGGGAACTCCAGAGCTACTAATAACCTGCTCATGAACCCCCGATCCACTGAATCATAGAAGGGGGCAAGAACGCTTGGAAAGGATGGTTCGCCCTTGATGGGGGAAAACTTTGTAGAATGTTATGCAAATTTTTCCCTCGGAGAGAGAGTTTCTGGAATGTTATTCTATCAAGTTGTGACAATAATAAAGTTGCACGTGCACACAAGAAAGAAAATAAATTCTGTAAATCTATGCACAATGGTTCAGAGGCTAAGATAGAGGAGGATGGGATGAATAATAATGATAAGTTTGTACTCTGTTGCTAGTTTGTGTAATTAATCAGAATAGCATTGCAGTGCGTTGTGCTACCTAATCCCAATCATTTGTAAGAAAAGGGGGAGTTATATATGAAGGCGATTATTTGTCTATTCCCTTTGTAGTTGGTGAAGCTGCACGGATCATCAGAGTATTGAGCCAACATGTGCGAAGATGACTATTGTGGAGATGATGTATTGGATGAGTTCTTTGCATGTCATTGTTTTTTATCTGAACCCTATCATGCTTAGCCTGCAGATTTGTTTCTTCCCAAACGAGAGGGCATTTTCTCTGAGATACCAGACAGCAGGCATGTTGGAAAATGTATTGCGTCAAGGCGTATTAGGGGAAGATGACACTGGTGAAGCATCACCCAGGTTTGTGCTCCTGATGTTTGAGATTGTTTATGTGTCACTTTCAGTAGAATCCCCCTGGACACAATAACAGTAATCACTTGGTATTATGACTCTTGAACTGACACATGAGTCCTGATGTTGATTATGATGTGAATCAAGCTGATGCTATAAGGCTAATAATGCTATGTCTATTATTCTCAGAGCACCAACACCATATGTTAAGATATACATTAATGGGTTTTCTACGGACTTTTGGTAGAATTGATTTTACGACATGGTATCAGAGCAGGTTGTGACAAGAGGTCACGAGTTCAATTCATGCCTCCCCTATTTATCGTCGCCTATGTGGTTTATTACGTGGACCTTGTATAGCACTTGCTATGGGATGGATCAGTGTTGTTCACACTTTATACCCCTATGGGATTTTGTGTGAAGGGGATTGTTAAGATATACATTAATGGATCTTCTTCTATTAGTTCAGACTTTTGGTAGAAATTGGTTGTACAACACCAAAATTCACACTATCAAAACTTCCATCGCAAATTCTTGGCTATGTCATCTTGTTAATATGAGTACTAATAATTCATCTCTCTCTCTCTCTCTGGGTCAAATCTCTGAATTGGTCATTTAGTCTGCTGAAAATTACTCAAAATCAGTGTAGTTGTTAAGGTCTAGGGATTGTAAACTGTTAACATTGACTGTTACTTGGATATGGACTTATCATCAAGGCAAGATGATGTATCTCATGTAGCTTGACTGTGCAAAGCTGGAAAAAGTGAAGAATCTAATTTTCACTCAATTATGAACTGAAGCCTCTCCTAGTTGTTGTAAGAGTTAGAGACACTCCAAATCCTGAATCCCCAACTTGTAGCCTATATTACCATCTTTTAGCTTGGATTTAGTTGCGCTTTCTGCCCCAGTGCTCTAGAATTATTTTTGCTTGGTAACTGTCTCAATTTTATATCTTCACTAGTTCCCTATGATTTGAAGCGTGCCCTTTGACCTTATTCTTTGTTTTGTAAACATGTCTGAGACGCTGAAATCTGAATTAGTATTGAAATAGTCAGTGGACTCATTGTCCTTCTTTCTCTTGCAGAAACTTGAAGCTTCCCTCTCCTAAGCCATCAATTGTTTGTGAGAACTGTCTCCACTCACTGGGAAGGGATACAAGGGCAAGAGTGTTCCATATCATGGACCCTAAAGGAATATTGGAAATGCTCCTTGTGTTTCTTGAAGAGAAAGAAGCTGGAAACGATGTAGTTCCTCCTCTGGAGAACTCCGAGGTAAGTTGATTTATAAATCTTCTCAGAGTTTCGGCAAGTGCTTAATTACAATGAAGCATGGAAGCACCCAATGTGGTGCCGCGTGAAACTCAGAGAGCTTTTTAAATACAGAATGCTAAACTGTAGGCATTTGTCATTGGTGTTGCAACTTATAATCACGATAGCTGTTCTTTGATTCTGATATATTTGTTTTCCTGTATTTGTTCTTTTACTCACCACGTGCTCCATTCTTGCATTGTTAGCGGATGCATTCCTTCTCTTGCATTGTAAAAAATGGCACTACTTGATTAAAGTCATCTCGCTCCCTGTTTCTCATTCTTCATTTCTGTTGTTTTCTTTGCATAGCATTTTTATTATTTGTATCTCGTTTGTTGTCATCAATATGATTTAGATAATAAGCTTAGAATTTATCACTTTTTCAGCATGATGAAAATAGGCTACTGCCATTCCTGGGTCAATGGAAAGGCCATTCGGTAACAAAACGCAGTGGTGTCTATGGTGCCACAATTGCTGAGCATGATACGCATGCTACACTTGAGATCGATGAGAAGGGCCAACTAACGCAGGTTCGTTAGGCCAAATTTCCATTACCGTATTCACTGATTAGCAACATGCTCATTAATTAGATTGTCATCTCCTTAGGTTATTACAGCGACGAGTAAAGATGACAACATAACCACCAATGTCCCCTGGACGGGTTGCATACTGGAGAACACAGTGATATTTGATAAAGGGTTTCAGTTCACTTTGCTTCCTGGAGGAATGTATATGGGATACCCATCTGATATTTCTAAAAGCGTGGCGGAATCCAGATCTTTCCACCTGGAGTTCTGTTGGATCGACTCAAGTAGCAAAAGACAGAGGCTGGTACGGACCTATGATGCCGAAGGCTATGCTGTTTCCTCGACTTATTTTCTTGAGACAAAGATCTGATTGTTGATTTGTCCTTGCACTGCTGCTATTGGATTGGGGCTAGTTCACACGCCGTGCAGATATTAGAGGAAGTCTTGTGTTAAATTTTGTACTAGAATTCTTAACACTCTAGTAGCTGGTCCATTTCTTAATCAAGTCTCTTAGGAGGCAGCTCAATCGATCGGCTCCCATCTCTATGTTTTAACTAGTACAGTGGAACTTAAGACACATTGAATTGATACATTGATAAGATTTTGAATAATATATTCGGGTTTTTATCGTTCTTTTTGAGTTTTTGATATACTGTAGTTCATTCAACATGGTTCATATGAAGCAGGATAACGTATGTCTGTACTTCAGATCCAATAGAGATGGGTCGATCTGAGTTGTCTCTTCATAGTTAGAGCATCCACAATGGAATAGTTATATGTATTGTTGAAGCCAAATTATAGGAATAGCTCATAGATATTGGATTCCGATGGGTTTGTGTTTTTGGAGCAAATCCAACCTTGGTACTAATTGTTTCTATAATTTGACATTAAAAAAATGAAATTTTTCATAGGTATTATTTTGAAGACTTTATCATCAAGGGAATTTTATTCCCACGGGTATCATCATCATCATCATCATCGTCATCGATTTGATTTGATCGCAGGATGGCTATGTAGATCAAAGTTTAATCATCATCATTGATCATTGATCATTAATTGTCATCATCATAGATTGTCGACCATCGATCATCATCATCATCGATCACCATCTCGAGCATCATCATCATCACCATTTGAAGATTTGGTGAGGAGTCTCGTGCATGGGGATTCTTTTCTGAACAAATCTGATCACAATCATAAAATAGTATGACATTTTTGAACAGACATACTACTTTTTAAATGAATAGGTTTTTTTTTCTTGTTGGCGTACACTTTGTTGGTGTATTACGTTTTTTACAGACGTACTAGCATGCTTGAGTTAGTACGTTTGAATTAGTACGTCTTTTTAAATTATCATAACCCATGATTGATCATCATTTACTTGACATATCAATTTTGACGTATTAAAATTTAAATAGACATACTATATTTTGTATAGACATATTAAATTTTGTATAGATATACTAATTTTTTTTAAATATGCTATTTTTTGTTTAGACGTATTAGATTTTTTAAATGCATATTCGATTCATTATTTTGTTTAGGTGTACTACATTTTCAATTAGCATAGACGTACTACTTTTTCTTTAGGCGTATTATTTTTGATTTTGCGTATTACTTTTTTTCAAGCACGTAATAATTTTATAACATCATGTGTTTTAAAGTTCTTTTATTTGTACATAATTTTCATACGGGTACTAATTCTTTTCATAGACATACTTGATTTTTTTATAGATGTATTAAATCCTTTCATAGACGTACTACTTTATTTCATTTGACGTATTATCTTCTTCCATAAACATACTACTTTTCTCTATGAATGTGTAGAACCTCTCTTCTTCATCTACACGTATCAGTGTTACAAAATCAATCGATAACATATCTATTCATCATCACAAGCATTCATATTGATTAAGAATCGTTGTTTTATGACTACTATCATCCAAAATAAAATCGAAATCAATCAATTTCAAAGAATCTCATTTTTTTATTTTTTTTATTTTTGAACGTTAAGCGCTTTCCTTTTCATTACAACCCAAGATCTATTACAATATCGTCAGTTCCACAGATCTTTCTACCACTTCCCTAACAGGCATGGAAAAAACTCCTATACATCGCACAGCCTACAAATCTTCTCTACTATGTCATTTACAAAAATGGGTTCCTGTCTAAACAACTTTGTATTTCTAGCTAACCATATCTCTCATACAAGAAATTTGCACACAGCTTTCTCCTCCTTGGCGCGTCACCCTTCTTCCCCTGCACACCTTCAGCAGCCACTGACACCATTCCTCAAAAGATCGAGCTTTCATACATAACTTCATTCTGATCTGCACTTTCTGCAACTCCTCCTGGGCAAAATCACATTCGAAGAATAAGCGATTTACATTCTCCACATCAGACCCAAGGAACCTCAGTTCACAAATCCTAAAATTGACACAAAACAATCAAACCCTAAATCGATTGACTCATCACGTAACTAATCAAACCCTAATCATAATCCTAATCAATTGGCCCGACCGCAAGGAATCCGATGTTGACGATGACGACGACGACGAGTGGTGCCGGAGATGAGAGAGATTGGAGGGAGAGGAGGAGGAAGAGAAATGGGGTGGATGGAGAGATCTGCCGATTTGATTTTACGGTGGGTGAGTGGGAGGATAATGCAGGTTTATTTTTTCATAAATTAAGATCTCTCAAGAATTAAAAATATTTGATGGTATCTTAATAAAAAAAAATCTTTTAGATGGTATTTTTCAATTGATATCAATTATAGAATTATTATTTTAATGTTTGATTCTATTATACATCTCAAAGATTTCAATATACCAAATTTTCTCATCATCACAATATTTTTAGCTTATGGATTACTATTTATCAATTGAATGTTATTTATGATCATTTTCATTGAATTTTCAAAACGTTGTATGCTTTTTAACCCCTTTTTCAACTTTTTTTTAACTTAAATTTCTTATTCACACATTTTATTAATTTTCAACTATATATTTATCTAATTCTTGATTAAAATATTTAATTTGTAGTCACTTGATAATTTTATAATCATCAGAAAAACGAAAAATGATCATCATTGATGATATGATAATGATAGATCCACTTATAACTGATGCCAAATATACAATCAATTAAGTCAATTTTATTTCATGGTTGAAACTTCTTCTTTTTTTTTTTTTATCAAATGAAATTGACTCAATGTTAATTCGTTATCCTCCTAACCATGAGATCAAGGATTCAATATGCGAGAACATCATGAAACTATCTCTCTATATAAAAATAAGATAGATCTGTATATATCATCTTATCTAACGTTTGTTAAACCTCATGCTAAATATAACAATGAAAATGACTTTTGTCATTTTTTAGATACACCAATTTTACCCAATTATCTCATCTAAAAGAAAAAGAAAAATCCAAACAAAATATGTGGAACTCTCTACACCTTTCACTTGCAACATAGCTAACACCTTTCACTTGTGACATAATTATATTGTAACATAACTTATAGATAATTTACACTTAAATTATATTCCCTTCGTTTTAGAAAGACTGTAACATTTTGATTTTGCACGTGTGTCGATGTAAAATTTGATACGCGTACAACGACGATCAAACATAATTTTTTATAAATTTATCATGAAACATCAATGTTTGTGCAACTTACGTACTTCAACTTAATACATGTTACGGAACGATCAGACGTGATTTGATATAAAAACGAGATTTGTAATCATGCGTAAAAAATAATACAGAATACGTATATGTTATAACCTTTCTGGGAATAGTAAAATGACTATTTATGGGTCAAAAATAGGTTTGAGAACCTCAAAATAACTTGCATGGTTGGAGATGCTCTAATTGATCTTTATCTCCACAAGTCCTGAAGCTGGTTCTAATATATTACACCCTCCGTCCCACGAAAAGTGCAATATTTTGATTTTGTACGAATATCGATATAAAATTTGACACACGTATAACGATGATCAAACATAGTTTTTTTTTGTAAATTTATTACGAAACATCAATGATTGTGTAAGTAAGATACTTCACCTAGTACATGTTGCAAGACGATCGAGCGTGATTTGATATAAAAACAAGATCTGCATTATACATATAGAATAATAAAAAATACATATGTATTATATTTTTTCGTGATACAGAAAAAATAATAGATTTTTATAATATTTAAACATTTTTTATGTCGATACATGTCTACTTTTTTTTAAATAAATGTTATATATATTTAGTTATTAAATATATGCTTTGGATAATTTATTATGAAAAAATATCTAGAAAATATTACTGAAAAGATTTTATTTCAAACATCTATTACTAGCTTTCATAAATTCTTATAAGGTATCACTCCATCCGAATCTCACCCCACCTCACCCTTCACCCTATCCTAAATAATACGTTTATAAAACACTTCTCTAGAAAAGATAATATATCCGATCCAAATAAGTAACTCGTCCGTTGAAATCTCATCGGAATAAAACCTCCGCCACCTGACACACACACAGCAGCAACAGAACCAAAAACTCAACAAACTCTCATCAGCCATCGATCAACACCGTCACCGTTGCCATCACCACAGCCGCCATTGTCACCATCAATAATAAATCTTCAAATGAGAAATTGTCATATTTATTATTGAGCATAATATTGAAGTTATTGGCGGTGTCATATTTAATATTGAGCTTAATATATACCTTAAGATTATTAATGAAGAATATTGAATTTTATATTGATTCAAATAGATTGGAAAAAAGAATAGATATTTATTCATATCAGAAATATATTAGGAAAAATTATCCGAATTTATCATCTATTCAAGTTAATTATCATGAAATATCTTTTTTTCTTAAAATGCCTCTTATCATTTTTTTTAATTTTTTTTAAAAAAATATGATTTTGTGTGATTTTAAATATTTGATTTTTTTTGTTTTTTGAATTCTATCTCACTTTCATACTTATATGCTACTATTCGGGAGTCGGTAGATTTGATTGAAGAATGTCTTGTTTCTACAGAGATTGAGCCTTTAGAGGCGGCATCTCGGTTGTGCCCTGTATGCCGAGACTCATGCCTATGAACCCCGAGGCTAGCGTATTCATATAACCTGCTCTTGTGTGTCCAGACACATCGTATGTAAAGAAAGGGGTACACAAGCGTACACCGAGGCTGATCACACACACAAAAAGAAAGGGGAACACCAGCATGCACCGAGCCTGATGCTCAGGCGCAGTACCAGGAAACAACCCTTCAAATTGCATGATCAGTAACAATGGGAATGATTTCTGCATCAGTAGTCACCCTCAATGTCCCAAAAGTTCCCCGAATTGTAAATAGTGGAAGTATCCGTTCATCACCAAGCAACAGATACAAAGTTCCAATAAGTGATTATAGCTTGACGAAAGCCAAATTTTATAGCGTCACGTTAAGGAAAAACGAGGGGCAAATGATACAGTATACAACACAACAGCAACATATATGCTTGAATGCTTTATGAAAAAGAGGCGTCCAAAGAAACCCGTCTGGGATCAAAATAGGAAACATATGCCATGACAAGCACAAAATTCTGCAGTACAATACGTCTGATTTTATTAAGTACGTCTTTCCATTCATATTATTGTTTTTTTATTCATTTTGATTGTAGTACGTATTTGGATGACGCATTTGTGAGGTTAAAGATGACGAATTTGATTCTTGGTCGATTCGAAGACGGCTGCTATGACGTACCAACGACGATTGTCGACTAAGGTTGACGACAATGATGACATACTGACGTGCAATACGTGATTTCATGATTGCAGTATGTGGTTCCAGTACGTGAGCGAGGGTGACGATAGTTTCCGGCTAGAACGTAGATTTGGATTTGAAATTAATTTTGTTTAGGAAAGTCAATATGTTGTGTAATCAATTATAGTTTTGTTAGAAAAGTAATTATGATGTATAAATATTTCAACATGGAAATTATTGGAATATATATTAATGGGTACTTATTGGGAAAAAAAAGATGAGGTATTTCTGTGTCATATCCCTATGAAGAATTCTCCCTATTATGCAAATTCAATTTTAAGTTTTTTTAATCATATAAATTTCTTGTTTGATAATTTGTCATGCTAACTTATAAAAAAAATCATAAATTATTGGAAAATTTATCCAAAAATACAAAAAAATTCCAAAAAAAATAAAAAAAAATCCAAAATCATACACATGAAAAAGAATTTCAAGAAAAATTACAATTTCTAAAACAGAACGTAAGGTTTGCGAAACAGGAACGCCTTAATAATTCCTACAGTTTCCATGAAACAGAGAGTTAGGTTTATGAACAGAGCGCATGAGCCATTCCACTCTTTAGAGTTGTATGTTTTTGAAATTATTTTTTCGCATATATCTATTTGTAATATGTTTTGAATTTTTATAGGTTTAGGTAATTTACTGTAAATTATTTATATTTATATGTTTTAGTTTTTATTTTATTTTTAAATTTTTTTTTGCACATGTTTGAAACATATTAGATTTTAGAAAAAATGAAGAATCTATAATTGAAATAAATCTAATTTGTAATTATAATTGATATATATTTAATATATAATCAATTAAACTTGATATATATATATAAACAAATTCTAATATCAAGAAAACACAATGTAGATTTATATATTTGTAATGGATCAGTAATTTGCCTCTCAGATGCAACGTATCGAGTTTGTGTCCCTGAATCGTCGTACCTGTATGGCCTCCTTGTGACCACTAGATTTTCCTAGTGGTGTACGGAATCTTGTTGGATATAAAAAAAATTAAGACAAATCATATAAAAATACGTAATTGAAATTTCATTTATTTTTTAGTATTAATTAAAATTTATGAATGATAAACATTAATTCTATAAATTATATATTATATATGTATGAATTATAATTATATATATAAACTATCAAAATCAAAATAAATATCAAACTATACAAAAAAAAAAAACTTACATTAAATATCAAAAAATATTACTACTACTATGAGTACTACTTTCTGGATTCATTGATACCAATCTGTACGTGGATAAGATACACCTTTTTGATAATAATGTCTCATCTTCCATGGCCCAATCCCCACAGCATTTACTCTAAGCATTGGCCGTACAGGCGCTTGGCACCTTCACTGAGACAGGTTTTGATCTTCTTGTTGAGAACAATGATCAGACATGTACTCGTAAAAATATTGTAGAGTTATATAATCTATAATCAGTTGATCGTATCCAGGTAGGAGAACGAAATACAAATAACTTTTAACCTTATTATATTTAGAGCCTGTTTTTCTAATCTTAAAATAAGTGAAAAGCTGTTTTTTATTTTAAAATAAGCAGTATGAGTATTTGATAAAGACAAAAAATAAACTTTTTAGAAGGAAGTAAAAGGCTTATAGAAACACAATTTGGAATTGCTTTTTTCAAAAACAACTTGTTGACTTATTTGTGGCATTTCAAACACGCCCTCATAATAATGAACAGGTGAAAAAGCAGCTCAATGAGTTGTGCACAAACCAATCAGGTCGAGTTTTGACGAACTCGAATCGAATTTTTATTATTTATTTTGAGTTAGAATCGAATTCGAGTAGAAACAATTCGAGTCGAACTTCAGTAGTTTATCGGGTAATGATCCAAATAGAATTTGAGTCATATCCGAGTCAGTCTCGAATATTATGAATCAAATTAAGATTATGGATCATTTCAAAGAATAAGAATTTATGATATTAATAAAAATTCAGGATGTGTATTTTTATATTTGCAAATAGTAAAAAATTCAGATTATAATATAAATTTATTAGCTTAAACAAAATAATAACACCATTATTCTTGACTCTTAGTGTATAATTGTACGAAATTTGATTTCTTCTTTTATCATGTAACATTTTAATTATATCTTTGTTTTTCAAATTTCATATACTTATTGTTATGAATAAAAAAAATCATCTTTTGAGAAAAAATAGTCGAACTCTTCGAGTCGAGTCGAGTTCGAGTTAAATTCCAAGAGTTCACGATTTTATATGTTGAGCTCGAGTCGAACTCAATAGTTTGTTGGATCCAAAAATCGAGTATTATTCAAGTAATTTTTTATTCTCGAGTGTAGTCAAATCGAATTTTTATCAAGTCGAACTCGAACTACTTGCAAATAGTTTGGCTCATGTAGAGCTCTACTCATTGAGGAGTAGTCAAAATTAGGGTGAAAATTCGATAAAATTTGGTTTTCTCAAAATTAGAAACCAAAATCGAATTGAATTATATTGGTTATTTCGATTTTGAATAACAAAATCCGGTTCGATTTTGATTTTTTATCGAATTTTTAAAGATTAAAAAATAGCATTTTTTATGGAAAATTTTTTTACAAAAAGTTTCAAAAGATAAAAACGAAAAATAAGTTATAAATGCTATCTAGAGAATAATAGGATTTTTAATATACTTAATAAATATTTTTATTAAATAAATCAATATAGAAAAAGATATAAGGGTGAATAATAAAAAAATAAAATAAGAAAAAAAATTATAATTTCGGTTAATTTGGTTCCGAATTATCAAATTTTTTTGAAATCCAAAATCGAAACCAATACCGAATTTCAAGTAAAAAAGCGAAAAATCAAATTATCGAATATCGAATTCATCGTATCAAATTCGATTCAATTCGATAATTTGATTTTCGAATATTTTTTCTCACTCCTAATCAAAATATAATGACTACTAAACTCAAGAAGTTCAGGAGATTGTGTGTGAGATGACAAAAGTTCAGCGGGCTGTATGTCATGCCTTGTTCCTAGTATAAAGTATGGACCATGTTGGCTACACTGGTCCTGAATTATCTTCTCTTTTTATTCTTCTTTTGTTTTTTCTTTTCTCCTGTGTAGAGGGGGAAGTCTCACAAATTCTACGTATGCTCTGTGATTCTTTGGAAACAACGGATACGGGTCCTTACACATGGACCCATTTGAATTGGCCCACTGCCCTATTATACAAGTGGGCTGAGCATGGGTCTTGGGCCGATACATTCAGAGCCATTTGGTATTTTTTATACAAGTAAAAATTATTATAAAATGGTTAAATGAACACACAATATTACATGTAAATTATCGGAATAATTCTGTCAATATACATCTTCAGTAGTTGAAGTTACTACTGCGTTGTCAATGCACACAAACGATTGTATTCACGTGAGAGAAATTTTCTAGTTCATTGGAAAGAAAGCTGTGTTCTTTTCATACACAAATTGAGATCGACACTGCATGACGAGTATATCACGAATTGCTCAATTGTCCAATTGTTCAATTACCGTACAGTATTATTGCAATCAATGGGTGGGGTTTTGATACCTCATTTATCAGCCATACCTACCTCACCTCTCCATATTCAATACACCATTTTTAACAAAAATGTGCAACATTATTGTGAAAATTTATAATCACATATTCGTTCCACTAAAATTTAATGGTTTGGTTTTTGACACGATTTAAAACGTATTTTATGAAGTTTTGCTCTATCGCTACACGATGCAAAAATATCCCACGCAGCGTCATAATTTAGGGTACACGATATAAGGTATCACTACTATTACAAGATAATCTAAAAAAAAAATAAAGTTGATTGTACCGTAATACGAGTCAAAGTTAACCTCGACAAATACAAAACTATTACATTATTTATGGGATGAAGGAAGTATTTAAAACCAATATTTGTCAAGATGTTATTAATAAATCTAGATATAAAAACTATTGGATTTCAAGAAAGAAGTTGAGTATCAAAAATCCTGTCATGCATGGATTATCAAGGCCCGTTTTTGCCAAAGATGCTTCATCTGAAGTTCATCATAAAAGTACAAGCTTGCTTCGCCAAAAATGTGAACTCAACCAAGTGATTGCGTTAATTAACGTGCTAATGACACGGCTTGATGGCATGAATTTATTGATTCATCATCATGGGGCTGTTTGGAAAATTTCTTGTCTCACACATGGGGCCTGGGAAAGAATTTAACATGGGAGTATTTGATACGTTTATGATAAGCTTATCCTTAGAAGTTTTTGGTATCGTGAAACTCATGATTTTTGTTTTTTTTTTTTTTTGGAAGAATGCCATGGGCTATATTCATTGCTCCTTATCAAAGCTACAAGCGTCGATGATGCTTAGGGGAAGTATAGGATCCCATTCTCTGTTAGAGTAATACTCGGAAGCATAATAGGTCATTGCATGTGCCGCTCCATTAACTTCTCGAGACACCCAGAAACAATAAATATTTCGAAAATTTGACACAAGCAAAATACCATTAGCAATTACAGATCCATGGAGAGACAAGTAAGGAGCTTTCGCCTTTAGCATTTGCACCACAAATTGATGATTCGATTCTATAGCGATGCTCTCTAAGCCTTCTGATAAAGCATGTTCGAGTCCACATCTAATTGCTAAAGCTTCCCCAACCATTGGAGGAAGTATGACTTATGTATTCTCTCCCCTCATTCGTTGAATTCCGTCATTGATGTCCTGATAACAAATCCAGTACTGACTATCCCTTTTTAATTGGGGAGTGTTATCTACATTCATCTTGATCCAACCTTAAGGAGGAGCCTCCCATTTCTTTCGAATTGCCTCAGGACTTACTTTCGCCTCTCTCGTTGTCTTCCATTTTGCTTGCCTGAAGTCTTCGAGGGATTTGGTGGCAATCTGAAAGACCAGTGAGGCTGGCTTTAGGTTGTTACGATATAACGTTGCATTCTTGTTTTACCAAAGGTGATAGAGGATCATTATAATTTCTACTGTTCACTATGGAACTGGTTCCCCGAACCTATCGCCTATACTAGTCCTTTGGTTAGTAAAGATCTCATTAAGATCAAGCTTCGCCAAAAGGTAGAATGGGTTATGGGCCATCTTTGCCTCCAAGATAGAAGAGTACATATAATATCTTATAAAGTGAGATATTCTAATTTACATATCGGTCATGCCCCCTTGGGTTTGGGGTAAAAGAAAGGTGGTATCCGACCCTAGGTTAGCCTAATTAAGATGAAATTAGAATGTAAATTGAATTTTAGTTATGCATGCATTCGATGAGGTTCAGAGCTCCCGACGATCCAATAGGTACCTGTTTTAATGTACCAAAATTTTCTTGAAGCTTAAAACCATTCCATTATTCAAAATATGAATTATTTAAGTGTCGAAGTCTATTACTTGAGTCGTGTTTTGATTGCGAGGACGAAATCCCTTTTAAGGGAGATATCCTGACCCTAAATTATATTGTTTGTGGCTCTGATACTATATTCCATGCCGGCTTTCAAGACCTTAGCTGTAATCAAGTCTGCTTACTGTAGTAATTGCCAAACTTTTTTTAGTCAGCAAGGCATCAATGAAGTATCTAATTCACGAAACCCTAAGCCTCCTTTTGCCTTAAGTGTGCATAGACGATACCAGCACATTTAATATATTTTTGTACAATTCGCTTTTGAGTCCCAAAGGAATCTGTTGTAAATAATCTAGAGCTCATTTACCACTCCTTCCGACAGCCTGAAACAATACATGAGGTAGGTTGGGATCGCTTGTAGAACTGCTTCTATATGAATCTCCCTACCCATCATCGATAGTAGTTTTTCTTCCCACCCTTGAGGGGCTCACCACATCCTTTCTTTCACCCATAAAGTAGACCTTCTTCGAGCTTCCACATATCAACAACATACCCAAGTAAGCACCCAGGTCTATCTCTTCCTTCACTCCTCGTATTGATGTGAACGATGACTTGATTTCTTGAGATGTGTTGGGGTTAAATATCTAGGCCGATTTTTCTTTATTGATGGATTAACCTGAAGCGATTTCGTATTGATGGAGTAGTTGTTCAACTCTTGCGCTTCTTCCAGTTTTGCTCATCCCATCACCAATCTATCACCTACAGAGAAAAAGTGATTCATTGACGGTTTTTGTTTGCAAACCTTAACACCCATCAAGTCCCAATTGATCTTGTTTTGTCTAGGAGGATGGAGAATGATTCGGCACAAATAATAAACAAGTATGGTGAGAGCGGATTCCCTTGACATATTCCTCTCGTCAGTAGTAGTGGCTTTGTTGATTTTTCATTTACAAGTATAAAGTATTGGATTACTGAAACGTAGCTCATCACCACTGTAATAGATATATGCAAAAGTCCCATCTGCAACATAACATGTCTCAAAAACACTCAATGCTCTCGTATGCCTTCGTCATGTCGAGCTTGACGCATAAAACCCTTGCTTACACGATTTCTTATTCTTTATAAAATGCATACTTTCGAAATCCACCACGACGTTGTCAGTAATAAGTCTATCTTGGGTATTTTTATATGACGTTACATAGACCAATTGACCTAAATTGGGTTATTTTCCTCAGCATCCTTTAGGACATAACATAATAGAGGTGGAACTAACATGGCCTCGGCGACACTGTCCTCATAAGAACTGCATCACCTGCTTTGAAATATCCTTTCCGATCGACTTGCAGTGGGATTTATAGAATTGGACGTTGAAGTTGTCTGGACCCGGGATTTATTTGGCATTTGTTAGAGGGATAACTCGACCTCATATTCTGAAAATTCCTAATTCAACGCTACTATCTTCGTCTCTAACAACTTTGATTTTCATCTCAAAAAATCATAGTCCGAATTATAACGGTCTTGGCAAGTGAACAGATTTTTATAGAAATTGATGGCCATTTATTTTATTGGTAGTGGATGTGTCACCCATTGTCCCTCATTGTCTTCAAATCCCATCAAGCTATTTCTGCGATGTTGTAACTAGGCATTGCATGAAAAAATTGTGTGTTTTGGTCACCTTCCCACGGCCATTTGACTCTCGATTTTTATGCCCAATACGATTCTTCCTGCTTGAGGAGTTGGTCAAGCTCAGATTTGGTGCAGACTATGTGTTCGATGTTCTCCTCTGTAATGGACTGTAGGGCCAGATCTGCGAGGATTTTTTACTTCCTAGCAATCCCCATCTCCAAGGCAGCGAACTTTCTTCTTCCCCTCGTGCTAGCGAGAACCGTTATAGTTTATTCATGGTCTTATCGTTATCCTCACAAGTTTCCCTCTATCTCCAAGCTTTGGCCACCATACACGAACAATCAGTATTCCTATCCCATATGTTTTCTATTTGAAAATGGAAGGAGCTCTCGCCTCTAGTGTGTGAATTTCATGGCCTCCCTCGAGAGAACTGATTTCGATTGGCAAAATGGTCTAAAGGGGATGTGAAGGGAAGAGTTGAAGCCATTCACTTATGGCTACGACCCTATCTAACCTTTGACAGACCCAAATTCTTCACCTAACTCTTTTCCCCAAGGTGAAACGGAGACCACTTGCTCCCATGTATTGTAAATCTGCATGCTGTCAGGGGTATTAGGAAATCGTACATCAGCTCAGGCTCTCGTGTTCTCCCCTCCTTTTTTCCTCGAAACTGATAGGATCTGATTAAAATTGCCCCGCAAAGCCATTGTGGATTCTGACATCCCTACTAGATCACTTAATGTTTGCCAGGTTCTTTCTTGTCAGGATGTAATAGGCTCCCCATAAAATCCAATGAAACGTCATCTCGGCCAAAGAACACAGCTTTTAACAAAAACATCTATGAAGTAAGGAGACATCAACCAGATAGTTACCTCAATACCTTCATCCCACAATAGCATTAGACCACCTCCATTACCCTCGCCTTCCATAGCCGCACTGTTCTTATAACTCGTCTTTCTTTTAATTCTCTCTAAGTCTTGTCTCTATAACCTATGAAAGTACGTGATTGTAATGAAGAACAGGCTAGAGTGGGGGTTGGGAGTAGGGTTGAATTGGCTGTTGAACTCAAATTTCTGTAATTAAAAATCTTATGCACAACGAAAATAATGATCTAATCAATCAAACCTAATTTAATCTGATCAGACAGTCACAAACAGACAAAGAATAGATTATTGTCTAATAAAGATGCTAACAACTAATTCTAACTATCTGATGAACAATCTGTTAGACTATCAAGAATCCACTAACTAATCTAACAGAAATCGATGATGATCAAGAAATGATGATCAATCAAGAATCTCGCAAGTGAATGATGATCTATCAATGATCTAACAGGCAGGATTGTGATTCAGACAGACAATCAGATAAACAACTAGTAGAACAATCTCACAAGAAAAGCAAGAATGAAGAACATATAGTTTATAGTGGTTCAGATTCAAATCAGTGTTAACTAACTGATTTATACTTAATCCACTCTTTCTCTTGTTAGCAGTGTGCTACATAAGAAAGGAATCCACTAGATCACTTCGGATCACAATCCAACAGGTAGAGTTTTCAGGCTCACTCATAACCTTTACACATAATCTTTTAAAACCGAACCGATCCAATTAACTGATGATAAATCGATTAATTGAACCATTTAGAATCAATTATTAACTGTTTAAAATTAATTATCGTATTTGTTTTACATAAGCTTGGTAAGTTTGAAAGTTAAACATATTATTTAAACCTAAGATAGCCTAATATCTTAAGTATTCTAGGTATTGTTTTTGCTTCTTTGGTTAGAAATGAAAATAAAGAAGCTTCAATCCTATTTTCAATTATTTTCTAATTTTATTTTTTTATTTGTTGAATATTTTTTATTTTGTTAGTAAAAAAATCATTTGTTTATATATTTTTATTATGGTTTACATCGTCTTTTGTTTTTCATCTCGATAAATCTAATTTATTTTGCATAAGCATGTGTTGTAAATGTTTATCTAGTTATTTTAAACCAATGATATACATTATTATCACAAAATATTTAAGACGTAATCGTTAAAAAACCGTAAAAACCATTTTAAAACCTAAAAGGGAACCGATTAATAAACGATTTTGATTTTGATTTTCAAATCGATTAATTAATCGGTTTGTTTTTTGTTTTGGGTTTAAAAACCAAAGGGACAAAAAAAATCCAATTGATTAACCGAAAACGATCCGATTAACACCCTTATCCTTGGGGCACAAATCCATTTGCAACCAATAAACTTATAATGTCTATATTTTCATACCAACCTCCAATGTGGTTTACACACTATACCATATGATTTTTCTTTTCACATGAGCTGGCCATTTTGGGCATTGATTTCAAGTCCATTTGAAATTGATTATAATAATTTAATATTCCATGATCATCTAGTTGAAACATACAACCTCCAACATTTACGTATTTTTTATTATCCTATAAGCATGAATACAAGTCTCGTTTTCATATCAAATCATGTCTGATCGTCACACAACATGTATTGCGTTGAAGTACGTAACTTATTTAACCATTGATGTTTCACGATAAATTTATAAAAAATTATATTCGATTGTCGTTGTACATGTGTCAAATTTTTATCGACACACGTGCCAGGTCAAAGTGTTGCAATAATTTTGGGACGAAGGGAGTAGTTTCCAACTATCTCAATATCATCTCGATCTGAACATTGAAACAAGCTCAAAATCATGGTTAAACAGAACGATTTCCAACAATTAGTATTGTGATGATAGGTAGCCATGGAGATGATGAAGGAAAAGATGAGAGGCACTGTAGGTTAGTTGTTGTGTGGTGAATAAAAGATTTGATTTTTTGGGAGGGCTCTTCTATTAAACACGAGGGCCTTCTTGGGATTTTTTTAAAGAAAATACCAATTTGTATTTCAGGAGGCTTGGTATGACTTTTTGATAAATAAGATTAATAAAATAACAATTAATTTTATTCTCATTATATTAAATGGTTCATCAATTTCGGTTAAAAGGTTTTGGTTTCGATTTTGCTACAGTTTTCTTTGTAGTTTTGAACTTATATTGACAAACATCCTCGGCCCAAATTAAGACCTCTTCTGTATTTTCATATAATCATATTATTCCCCTTGTTTCAATATATATGCAACAATTTAACTTGGATCATAAATCTATATGTGTGTTTATTTTTGATGATTTTACTCTTATGTCCCTAACAGTGGTGAAATGAGTAAGTTTTACGGCAGTATGTATGAGAAGAGTTAGTGGAGTGTACTGTAGCAATGGAGAGGTGATTTGATATTATTGGTTCATAAAGTTTGATAAAGAAGAAAATATTGTATTTATTTTTGGGACAACGTAAATGAAAAAGGTTTTGAATGTAATTTGAGACGAAGGAAATACTAGTGTTGGTGTAAATAATAGAGATTCATGAAACTTCTGGAACCTTTTGGAAGCATGTCCCAGCAAGCGTCGAGTTGATGGTTGTTGAAGTAGAGTTGAAGGTCTACCACTCTCGTCGAGTCTGAATCGCACTAGAAACAACAAATACGTTAGAGGAGAGCTCGAGGATATTTCTTTGGACGTCCCCTCTGATCCGATGCCTAAGCAAGGATCTAGGAGAGTTGAAATATCGTTATGGATTAGTTTAGCTCTAGTGCAATGCTCTAGGGTTAGAATCGACTATGGATCTTGTTGCATCATATCAGCTTATAGACAAGGGGATGACTTGCCCCTTAAGATAAATATTAGAGTTACTTACCCTTTTGTTGAACTGTAGGGGTTCATTTCCCTTTTTCCTGACCGAATACAAGTACTCCGTCGTCATAATCTCTCAATGGCTCTTAATGAATTGGTTCCTGAATACGAACTGAGTTCTTGGAAGGTTGTTGAAATGTGATTCAAAGCTCTGCAATGGCTCTATCTATATTCCAGGTTATAAGTTATGAATAAGTCTTGTTTTGTTACGCAAATAAGGGTCTTCTTAGCTGGTTTTCAGGAAGTGGAGTTTGTTTTCGTATTTGTAGCGCATTCTTAGAAGTTTCTTGTATTCGATTTTCTTGGATGCTTGGTGTGCAGTAAAAGTTTATTTTTCTCTTCATTTTCGTTCTTTAACGTTTTGTTTCCGTGCAAGTGACTTGTGATTGTTCCCTTTCGAGAGCCAATTTCCAACACTGTGGTATCAGAGCCATGCTACGACCCTCGACCGAATCCATATGGCGATGATTCCATGATACTTGTGTTCAAGGGAAAGAACTACGACTTTTGACGCATAAAGATGAGAACTCTTTTTGAATCACAGGATTTGTGGGATGTGGAGATGGGAGTAGTTGAAGATGGAGAAGAGATAAGGGTGCATGAAAGTAAGAAGCGAGATGCAAAAGCATTGTTCTTTATTCAGCAAGGATTGCATGAGAGTATTTTCTCTCAAATTGCTAGAGCGGATACAGCAAAAGGAGCATGGACCATACTGCAATTTCAGGGATCGGCAAAGGTAATCATTTTCAGGCTTCAATCTTTGCGTCATGAGTTTGAGACCTTGCTAATGCAAAACAATGAATTGGTGTAAGTTTTTCTGTCCAGAACAACAACCGCAGTTAATAAAGTAAAGAGCTACGGTGAAGAAATCTCTGATGAAACGGTAGTGACAAAAGTTCTAAGGAGTCTGCCCCCTAAATTTGACCATGTAGTAGCAGTAATAGAAGAGTCCAAAGACATGTCAACATTGTCTTTTGATGAACTGATGGGCTCCTTGCAAGCGCATTAAGACATATTAAATAGATCAGTTGAAAAAAGAGAGAAAAAGGCATTTCAAGCTAAAGATAACTCATCATCTCAAGATGGGAGACAAGCAGCTAGAGAGCGTGGGAGAGGAGGTTATTGTGGTAGAGGTTAGGGACGAGGCCAAGACAGAGGCTCAGGTGATGGCATAGATCAAAGAAGATGTTATAACTGCACTAAAGTTGGTCACATTGCTAGAGATTGCACTGCTCATGTGAACTGAGAAGACGTTGTCGAAGATGGTACAGACGCAGAGGATGAAGCCTACCTATTTATGGCTCTTCTCAGTAATGAAGAAGATGAGAAGGGCGTCTGGTTTGTCGACAGTGGGTGTTCTAACCACATGTCAAGTTCAAGGTCCATATTCAAAGAACCAGATGAGTCCCAAAAGAGGCAGATTCGGCTTGGCAACGATAAGAAGATTCAGGTCGAAGGCAAAGATTTACCTCAGGTTGAAGCTTGCAATCTTTTATGTGAAGGATGTGTTTATGGTAAACACAGCAAAAGGCCATTTCCAAGTGAAAAATCTTGGAGAGCTTCCTCAACCTTAGAGTTGGTCCAAGCTGATCTATGTGGTCCTATGAATATAGAATCATTTGATGGAAGTAAGTATTTCTTACTGTTTATTGATGATTTCACTCGGATAAATTGCATCAAGTATAAGTTAGAAACCTGTGAATGTTTCCAGAAGTTCAAGGCACATGTTGAGAACTAGGCTGGAACACGCATCGAAGTGTTACGCACTGATCGAGGTGGAGAATTCTTGTCAGCTGAATTTAATTCCTTTTGTGAAACGCGTGGCATACATAGGGAATTAACAGCTCCCTACACTCCGGAGCAGAATGGCATTAATGAACATAAAAATAGAGCTGTTGTGGAGATGGCAAGGAGTATGTTGAAGTCGAAGCAGCTTCCTAATCAATTCTGGGCAGAGGTTGTTACTGTGGCTGTTTTACTTGTTGAATCTGTCTCTGACCAAGGCAGTAATATACATGACTCCTTTTGAAGTTTGGTATGGGAGGAAACCTTCAGTAAGTCATTTGAAAGTGTTTGGTTGCATTGCGTATTCTTTGCAAGGTTCACATACCAGATCAAAGCTTTATGAAAAGTCTATCAAATGCATTTTTGTTGCCTATAGCTCATAGTCAAAAGCTTACAGACTATACAATCCTGTGAATGGAAAAATTATTATAAGCAAAAATGTCATTTTTGATGAAAGTGAAGCTTGAAAGTGGCAGACTAAAGAAGACGAAGCTGAAGTACAAGTGGAAACAGAGAGTAACAAAGTTTTATATGAAGAAATAATTGCTGGGAATAGCATTGCAACCACACCTGCTGCTCCAAGTTCATCAGCAAGTTCCAGTAGCCTCAGCTCAAGTTCCAGCAACTCCGGCTCAAGTTCCAGCAACTTCGGCTCCATTTCCAGCAGCTCCGACTCAAATCTTACTGACTTCGGAGATAAAACTCCACCATTGAAAGTAACGTCTCTAGTGAAATATATGAAAGGTGTACCTTTGCACTATTTGCTGCAGAATTTCGAAGAAGTTGTTGAGAAGGCAGAGTGGAGAGAAGCAATGAAGGAGGAGATGTCTGCAATCAACAAGAATCAGACATGGGAATTAGTTGATCTTTCAGAAGGGAAACATGTCATCGGGCTGAAATGGATCTTTAAAGCAAAGTATCAAGCTGATGGAAGAATTCAGAAGTACA
>JAOVYX010001053.1:0-13001 GCA_035668315.1 Drosera spatulata | reverse complement strand
AGCTTCCTTAGCTTCTATACCTACAAATCCGTTTGGTTTGTTTGGCCTTGTCATGGACTGGGTCTATGACGGCATAATGTCACGTGCCAGGCATTCCGGATTTCGGGGCGTTACAATACTGCTCAAATTCCACCCCAACAATAAAAATTTTCTCCTGCTTTTTATCGAGTTTAACAACCAATTTCTCAGCAGAAATACTATGAACCAGAATAACTCAGCCGAAGTGTCACTTGAAGAAATCATGACAATGATGGTTAAAACTCAAAGTGAAACTACTCGTGAATTAAAGTATTCTATTAATGATTTAAAGAACCGAACCGAATCTAGTATTCATAACAAGTCAAGTAGGCCAGTTAGCCTCTTATATGGGTAATCTGAAGGCTCAATTATCTAATCGATTGGCTGCTCAATCGCTAAATCCCCATGAGAATGTGAATTCTATCATTTTACAAGATGGCAATGTCCAAAGTTATTTAACCAGAGTCAGAAATCAAAATCCTGGAGTATTTTTCATTTCTTGCACAAAATCCTGGAGTATTAGTTTCAGTGGACCTTCTTGTATGATCTTTCACACTAAAAAATCATCAGTAATAATGTGATGTCTCATCATTTGTTTCCAGTAGGTATAATATGTTCCATCGAACGGTGGAGGCCTACGAGCTGAATGTCCCTCTTTGTATCTTTCAAAACTTATTTTGTCAATCTTCTTCTCACGCTGCGAACATCTAAGAAGAGATGTCTCTGATACCAATTGGTAGTCCCTATGAGTCAGAAATACTCCAAGGGGGGAGGGGGGGTTGAACTAAGTATTGAAATATTTTCGCAGAACACACAATCAAGCAATGCAGCGGAATAGACAATGGGATCGGTACCAATGTTGTTACACAGATAGTCAATTTTGCCTCTGAAATAGATCAACTGTTTTTCTCAATGTAAAATCTATTGACAATCTTGTAAACAATGGTTTCAATCCCGACTTGTAAATTTTTACTTGGTTGATTACTTATGTGTGATTCGAACTTGATCTTGTTGCTATGAATGGTGATCCATAGTGATGGGCAATGGGTCGGTTCGGTTCGGTCTGCAAACCGGACGACCAAGGACAGTACTAAAGCAGTTCGGGCCTTGAACCAGCCCACCTTTATCCGGGCCGGTCCAGTCCGGGCCTAAAGAATGGGAGGAAGAGGACCGGCCCAGACCGGCCCCAAAGCCCCTAAGTAGTTGAAGCGGGTTGATTCGGCCTGTACTGTTAAGGCCCGCTAGTTTTGTTTGTGTTTTTCTTAATTTTTTAATTCAAAAAATATATCCGTTGCAATTTCAAAAAATGGTCGTTAAGTTAAATTTCTCAATATGAAAAAAAATTACTTATTTTTATAATCGTTCACAGTTTATACTCATGCGGGTCAGGAGTTTACAAGTATATGTTATAATTTTTTGAGCTGTTCACAGTTTATACTCATACGGGTTAGAAGTTTACAAGTATGTGTTATAATTTTTTGGGTCGTTCACAGTTTATACTCATGCAGGCCAGGAGTTTACGAGCATTTGTTATAAAATTTTGGGCCGTTCTTCGAATTGTTCCTCGCCACTGCTACCGGATCCAGTCTCTATTAGTTTGTTTACTCGGTCGTTCTGCATGATCCAATCCTTCAGCACGACGCACATCCCCAAGCTAGCTGGTGACAATCTACTTCTTCTCTCGTCTAACACTAATCCACCTGCAAGAAAACCCGATTCCGATGCTAGTGTGGACATTGGAGAGGTTACTAGATCACGTGTCATAACAAAAATAACAGGACAATACATTTGTTGATTTTTCCATCATGCTAAAACATCCAATTTATCTCTCTCTTCAGAAGTAGTTAGTTAATACGTTACATGATAAATATTGTGAGAGTTCATTATTAATACTTGTTGATATGTGGGAAGCTCTAATGTCACTTATTCCACTAGAAATATTAGAAAATACACTTATTCCCTTACCTCTAATCGTCTGCGACTGACGACGGTACATGCACATTAGACCTATTAACACTATTTTTTGAGACATATTTCAAAAATAAAACATTCAATAAAGAACTAATGAAATGCTCATCATAATTTATAAGTTCATTATCAACCACCAAATTTTCTCTAATATTATGAAGAAGATATATAAGTCCGTCCAATGTTATCCTTGGGTCCATTATAGGTGCAAAACAATATAAAAGTGAAATTTTTTCAAAATATTTTACAAATTTAGTCTCCATGTTTACACAAATAGTTGTAAACAATCGGTAAGAAGTTCAGAAATCTAAAGATTTGTGATTACTAAATTAGAAGTTACATAGTAACTTCTCGAAAATAAATTTGTAAATTCATTAAATATTTCTAATAACCCAGCAAGCACCTCCAAAGTAGTCCACTCTTCTTCCCAAACCTCATTATATTCTATATATTTAACGATAAAACGTGAGAAAGGAATTTTGTATTGTAAAACAAGTTGACAAATTTCATAAGTAGAATTTCACGTATTTTGTACATTTAAAATCATTGATTTATAAGAATGTGAAGTTCTTTACAAATGTTAAGGTGGATATGTGGACATACAAGAATATAAAAGATACAAAATGAAGTTATCAGACAGAAAGTGGGTGTGGCTCCAGTAGAATATAAGATGAGGGAGTCACGACTAAGATGGCATGGTCATGTGAAACGCAGGCCAGTCACAACTTCTGTTAGGAGATGTGAAGTTTGGGAGTTTGCACATGTCAAGAGAGGATGCGGGAGACCTAAAAAGACCATGAGAGAAACCTTAAAGTATGATATGACCTATCATAATCTTACAGAAGATGATGTACATGACAGATTGGAATGCCGCCGTCGTAGTCATGTAGCCGACCCCACTTGATGGGATAAAGGCTTGATTTGTTGTTGTTTGTTGTTATTGTTTTCGTACACCGTTATTTTTTATGAAAACAATGGTATCTCTTACTTTTAAAAACATTTCTTCACAATCTTTTAAACGGTCTTATATAATAAAATTAATAATATGCGCGATAAATTTTACATGAAATTTTCTGTTTAAAGTTGGGCGGATTTTCGATTTTAAACTTCTAACGGCAACATGATTAGAAGTAGCATTATCTAAACTAATTGAAAAAACCTTTTGTTTTATAGAAAACTCATCAAGAACGCTCAGTATAATACTAACTATATTGGCGCTCGTATGAGGTGTAGAAAAATCAGATCGTCGGAACCAAAATGTATCGAGAAATGTAAATTATAGTAGGAATAGAATATTACAAACTCATACATTTTATAAAATGACAACACTCTAAATGTGTTTAGCACTCATAAATTACATCATATTTTTATTTGGAAACACTCTAGATACACAACACTTTTGTGTTTAAGTGTCTAGCATTTATTTTCTCTAGCTCTAATCTTGCTTTGCTTGAGCTACTTTGTGTTGTTGTTTTTTGTTACAAACAAGTAACCCCCTTATATGGGCACGAAGACACAATGTGAATTCTTCCTTTATGGTCCAAGTTTTGGACTTGGCCGGTTGCAAGAGAAAGAACATCAAACATGTGCTAAAGTGAGAAACATGTGAATAGGAAGAAGAGAGAGTGGCCGGTTGATCTTGACACTCCCCATCAACGACTACTCTCTCTCGCTGCTAAACGAGTAGTCATATCTTGGTGCTTTCTGAAGTCTTCAAACTTAGCCCTACTAAGCCCCTTCGTTAAGATATCTGCAACTTGATCATTAGTGTTGACGTAGTCCAACTTGATCATCCCTTGCAACACCTTCTCCCGAACAAAATGATAATGAACCTCCACATGCTTAGTACGAGCATGAAACACCAGATTCTCTATCATCCGGATTGCTGATTGATTATCACTGTAGAGCTTAACTGTGTAATCTATAGGTTGATGAAGATCCTCCATCAGCTGCATCAACGATGTGCACTCCTGAGCTGTCACAGCTGCTTTACGATATTCTGCCTCTATACTTGACAAAGACACTGTTAGTTGTCTCTTACTGCACCAAGAGAAAACCTCTGATCCAAGGTTGAATAAATAACCAGTAGTTGACCTTCAAGAGTAGTGATCTTCAGCATAGTCAGCATCACATAACCCAGTCAACTGAGAATGACCTTCCTTCCTATATAGAATTTGTGGATCACATAACCCAGTCAACTGCCAAAGTCAATAGTTCCTTTGACATACCTCAGAATTCGTGGAACTGCTTTCAAATGAGGCTTATTAGGATTCTGCATGAATCTGCTAGCTACACCAACTGCATAGGAGATGCCAAGCCTTGATAAAGTGAGGTAGATCAAACTCCCCACTATTTGCCTGTACATTGTCGCTTCCTCAAGGTCTTTGTCTTCATTTGAGCACAACTTTGCATTCGCCTTCACTGGTGTTGAAACAGGTTTGCAGTCAAGTATTCCGTACTTCAACAGAAGATGTTTGGAATACTTCAAGACCAAGAAAGTGCTTCAGCTCTTCAAGCTCTTTTATCTAGAATCGGACCGATAGATTTCCCCTTGTCTGTTTGATCTCCTCTTCATTGTCTCCTGTGATGATAAGATCATCTACACAGACAAGAACAGATGTTATCTTCTCACCTCAAACCATCACGAATAGCTTTGAGTCTGCTGACGCAATTGAGTAACCGCTTTGAATAAGAAACCCGGCTATCTTCCCATACCATGCTCTCGGTGTTTGTTTTAAGCCATATAATGCCTTCTTCAACTTGCACACGTGTGAAGGGTAGGTCTTGCTTTCAAATCCCTTCGGCTACTCACTGTAAATCTCACGATCCAGTTCTCCATGTAAAAAAGCATTCTTGACATTCAGCTGCCACAGCTTCCACGACTTGTTTGCGGCAAATGCTAAGAGAACTCGAATAGTTCCGATCTTCGCTATTGGATTGAATGTCTCATCATAATCCAGTCCGTATTTCTATAAGAATCCACAAGCAACAAGTCGAGCTTTGTACCTCTCGATCGAACCATCACATTTGGTTTTGACCTTGTAAACCCACCTGCAAGAAATAGGTTGTGTTGACTTCGGTTTTGGAACTAAATCCTAAGTTTGATTTTGATTCAGAGCATCTATCTTTTCTTGCATAGCGTATCTCCATTCCTTGTCTCAAGTGACCTCCTCATAAGAACTCGGCTCTTGTGGCTTGTCGTCTTTAACCAGAACTGCATTGGCATATTTTGGATTCGACTTCCGATCTCTAGTTGGGTAGCGATGCTTTTGTCGACCTTGTGTCTGTTCCTCTTCTTGTGCAACTTTTTCTTCCGCATCTTCAAGTTGGATAGCTCGATCCTATTCTCTGATCTTGTAGACTCCACTCTGTCGAGGATTGCTTTTTTTGCTTGAAAACTTAAGAGATGACTCTCCTTCAGGTTCTTGAGGAACTTCTAGTTGACCAATAGCTTCCTTCTCTTTGTCCATTTTCTCCTGCAGTATCTCTTCAAACTCTTTTTAGTCTGATAAAGTGACTGATTACGGACCCCACCAAGATAATGCTTCATTGAACACCACATTTCTTGATGAAAAGCCTCTGCCTATGTTAGGATCAACACACTTTCATCCCTTTTGTTGATCATCGTATCCCACAAAGATACATCGCATCCCACAAAGATACATCACACCACCTTCTAATCGAACTTGCTCCGAAGGTGGTCAGGGACGAATACATAACACACACACACATCGCTTGTGGTTGTCAGTTGATGACATGAGCCGCCATCTTCATGCACTCCACCCAAAAACGTGATGGCACGTTCTTGGCATGTAGCATGCTTCAGCAAGTTTCAGGTAGATGGCGGTTCTTTCTTTCTGTAATGCCATTTTGCTGAGGTGTGTCTGGACACGTCAACTACTGACAAATATTGTTTTCATGAAGAAACGTCTTGAACGCATTGGAAGTGTACTCGCCTCCGTTGTCAGTACGAAGACACTGTATTATGGTTCCCAGCTCCTTCCCAACATGTTCTTTGAAAGTCTTGAACATTGACAATGCTTCATACTTTTCCTTCATGAAGTATACTCACACATACCTCGAGTAGTCATCGATAAAGGTAATCATATACCTTAGTCTGGTGACTGACGGTTACTTCACTGGACCAAAGACATCCCAGTGAACAAGCTCTAAAGAAACCTTCACTTTAAACAGAAACTCCTTGAATGGCAATTGGTGTGCTTTGCCATATTGACATCCAGCACAGACAGGATCTTCACGTATCTCCAACTGCGAGAGATCCTTGAGAGTTGATTTTCTAATCATCTCTCTTAACTTCTGGTAGCTAACATGCCTAAGCCTAGCATACCAGAGATCTGCAGTCTCGTTCTTTTGAGTCTTATCCACGTAAGCCTCTTAGGCTGACATGACATACACAAACTCCATCCGTCTTCCTTCCATGACAGGCATACTCCTGTCGTGGCTACGGTAGACTTTGACTTTGCTAGATCCGAATACCACATGGTGTCCATTTGTCGTGAATTATGAAACTGATAACAAGTTCTTCGTCATATCAGGTACGTGAAAGACATTATCTAAAAGTACCTCTTTGTTGCTATACCGAGGGACAATCATCGTCTTGCCAACATGAGCTATTGGCAACTTCGAGTTGTTGGCGATGACGACTACGTGCTTTCCTTTGTACTCGGACACGTCATGGAGCTTCTCTTTGATTCCCGTTATGTGATTAGAACAATCAGAATCCAAGTTGCAGTCATGGTTGTTGATCACCTTGTCGTTGTTGACAGCTTGCTAGTGCCAACTCTTCCTCTGGTTCTGCAGTACAAGAAGTTGCGATCTCTTCTTTTTCTATCGCTACAGATACTTGAAAATCCCACTATTCTTCAGTATTGTCTTTGCTTTGACTAGATGAAGCAAAGTTATCTCTTTCGGACTTCCTCCAACAGTCGCGAGCAAAATGTCCCTTCCTTCCGCAATTATAGCATTCATCATCTTAACACCGTCTTTGTCTGTCGCCTTGAGCTCCCCCTTGATGAGAGCTTTTCTTGGATTGAGAATTCCTCCAAGACTACTTCTTTTACCAGCCTTTTTGCTAACGTGGTTGTCCTTCTTGCATCCATTGAGCGTCTTGGTTGGATTTCTTCTCGGGACCTCTCTTTTTGCTAAAGAGAGCTTTGTCTTCTTCTTTGATCGATACTCTAGACATCTGTTTGTCTAGAGGTTCTTGATTTGCCAAAATACTCTCCAGCTCCGTGAGAGTCAACTGGGTGGCCCCATCTACCGGTCACTGTAACGAGATCGTTGAATTCTAATCTTATCCCGTGATTAATGACCCTCTTCGTACGAGTATCACTAATTGGATTTCTCTGGATCCAATTTACCAATCTCTTCACATAAACCTTTCACTTTAGTGAAGTACTACCTTATCATCAAGTCCCGTTGTAAGATAGACATAAGCTCATTCTCCAGCTGCTGAAGTCGGGCATCGTTTGTTTTGGCAAACAAGGTGCCTAGAGTGTTCCATGCTTCCTTAGGCGTTTTAGCGTCCTTGATTCTCATAGAAATTCATTTTGTATAGACACGATAAGAGCAAACATTGCTTTACCACCTCTGACCTTCCATTTTTTAAGTTCCTCTTCCGGCTCTTTTGGTGGTGTTGCGTAAGACCCGACAATAATCTCTCATAGATTTTGACCAAGGAAATAAAACTTCATTCTGATGCTCCAAGTGCTATAATTGCTGCTATTTAACTTCTCGATGTTACTAACCGAACTGCTAACTTCTGCCATGATGACTCCGTAAAATTTTTTTACCCCACGGTAAAAAATATTTTTACCACTGCAATAATATTTTACAATTCCAAATAAGAACAGTAAAAATATTTTTTGGTAGTAACTTTATTTTTGACAGACCGATAGTCTGGTAAAAATAATATTTCACCAAGTTCACACCTCCGACGTGGCTCTTATATCACTTGTTGAAAAATCGGATCGTTGGAACCAAACTATATCGAGAAATGTAAATTCGAATAAGAGTAGAATATTACAAAGTCGTACACTTTATAAAACGACCACACTCTAAATGTGTTTAACAATCATAAATTACACCACATTTTTATTTGGACACATTCTTGATATACAACACTTTTGTGTTTAAGTGCCTACCACTTATTTTCTCTAGGCTCTAAGCTTGCTTTGCTTGAGCTACTTTGTTTTGTTGTTTTTTGTTACAAACAAGTAACCCCCTTATATAGGCACCAAGACACAATGTGAATTCCCCCTTTATGGTCGAAGTTTCGGACTTGGCCGGTTGCAAGAGAAAGAACACCAAACATGTGTTAAAGTGAGAAACATGTGAATAGGAAGAAGAGAGAGCGACCGGTTGATCATGACATAAGAATGTTCAAAAAATCGAAAAGTGAGAATTCGTTTTTGTAAAATCCAATTGTTATCAATATAATGACAAGTGACGAAATCTAACATAAATCGGTATGAGAAGTCCAAACATCGCTCCTAAGAGCAACGCTAGAAATAGTTGAAAATTTTGAAATTAGTTTTTGTTTTTCTTCATCCATTCTTTTAAAATAATCTCTTTTCAAAGTAACGTGAGAATAAAAATATGCGTCTGGATTAAGAGATTGTGTGACATCTTCCTTAAAATTTTCATGCTTAATGGTGATAAAAGTCGATTCGGTGCTCAACTAATTTTCGACGATGTTGGTCATCGGAATATAAAAAAGTAGAAGGCGTCCTGTCATGCCCAAATTAGATTTGGGATTGTCGACTTTCCTTAGTACCGGTCTTAGCTAGATATCCTTTTAACATGTCTAACAAAAGTGTCGGTGTCGCCATTTCTTGCATAAGCAAAACCTGTAGGATGATTACATGACTTACAAAATACTCGTCGTTAGGGGACTTACCGCCTAGGCTTTCAAAAAAAAAAAAAAAAAGTAGGGTTGGGTTGGGAAATGGGGTTGGGTCTCGAAGAAGTGGAGATGAAATGGGATGGTAATGGGCTGGGCCGCTAAAGAAGTGGAGGGGAAAAGGGAAATGGATTAGGCTAGAGAAGTGGAGGGAAATGAAAGGGGAAATGGGCCGATCCAAATCGATCCTTGAGCTGGTTCGGTCCTCTCCTGGGAGTTAATCGGCCGGTCCGGTCATATGGTCCTCTTACCCCTAAGCTCGACCCAAACCTGGGGATGCGGTCCAGTCCTGGTCCCGCCAGCCACGTCTCCACATGGGCCGGGCCGGTTCAAAGCCCATCATGGCGAGTTCGAGCCGGTTTCGCGGGTCGATTAGTCCGTTGCCCATCTCTAGTGATCCATTTTGAATGCAAAAACTAAAACACTGAATGTGAATGGACACAAGATTTTATATTAGTATCCTTGTAGTTAGCAAGTTGTTAACTACAAGACTAATTCAGACTCCCGTAGAGTTTTTGAAACTCTTGTGCTATTTTCCTTTTAGTACACACAGTTTTCTCCCGTGCGTTATCCTAACTCTAGGACAACAAACCACGCAGTTGAACCTATCCTAAGGTACAATCCAACTCCACAAGCCTAAATTTAGACTTGTTGCAAATCCTTACTTCTATCCCGAACTATCTACTAATCCCAACATGGGATCGGTTTCATTTAAAGATTCAGTTAATCGAATAAAAGACTCGATTTAACCCTATGACAATCATAGCAATCAAAAGTTATATAGAAGCACAAAAAGGTTTAGAATTCACCTCAAGATGTCATTGGAAATCAGAATTCAAAACCTTTTCAAACCTCAATTGATGAAAATCAAAACAAACACTTGTTCACTTTGATCTCCAAAATTACCTTGATTGCAAATTGGTTTGTGTGTGCTTGGGGTTTCAAAAAAAAAAAAAAAAAAAAAAAAAAAACAGAGTTTCCATTAAATAATGAGTGACATAAAAAGTCGTGTAAATTTTCCTCCAGAAATCAGTTAAGGAATGTGTTAGTAGGTGGTTGGTTTGTTACATAAACTTCACAAAAATAGGAACTGACAGGCCACTTTCCACAACAATAAAAACCCCGTATTATAAGTCAAAATAAGTAAAAGAACATTTTAAGCCTTTGACTCATCTGGAAATATGCAAAACTCATTTTTAGAATCTGGATCCACACTTGAACAAGTCAAGACAGCTACTGAAAACTCATAGTGTTCATGGGACTGATATCACTATCAAAATTAGAACGCTAAAACGTTTAAAAGCCCTTGCTCCTAAAATACTTAAATAATATTAGATTGTCATATCTTTATATTTAGACTATACATGTGTATTATATCAGGACTCATTGTAGCTCTATATGCCTCCACATGCTTCATATGTTATAAACATCTCACTTGGATCTTGATTCTTCAGTCTCCTTTATCCAAAGACCTTGAATTATTCTTGTGAAATTCTTTATGTATGAGTGTATCTGTTCATAAACCTGCAGCACTAACACAAAACATATCAAGACACCATGTGAAATTGTTATCATCAAACCTAAGGAAAAAAAAAAATCAAGATTGTTCTGAACTGTTGGTTTTATTTCCCATATCAATATCAGATGTGCCCTAGGACAGGTTGGCTTTAGTCTTTGCTTCACTTGAAAGAGTGTTTTTGTACGTCCTTTGAGCTTGTACCACTGCCTCCATCATATGATGATGATCTCCAAGTCGCCGTATTCATCTATATGATTATTCTGTTTGCTAAAAGTTGTGATTGTTGATAGATTTCGTAGTCATATGCATTGCAATGTTTTTTTTTTTTTTTTTTTTTTTGATGACAATGGTGTCCGGGTCAGCTCGCGCGCTCCTCGACTAATCCCCTGGACACTGACAAGGCGTCCCTCATCAGCATCGGGTAAAATTTTGATCGAAGTCAACGGGCATGGTCAACCTGGATTTTGAGGCTAGTGGGATTCGAACCCAAGACATTCAAGAAGAAGGTTGAGTCGAACATCACTAGACCAACCCAGATTGGTTTATGCATTGCAATGTCCTTTGCATGCCGAGTGGAGAAAGTGTTAGATGTTGATTATGTAGTGGCTATGCTGCTTAGATCTCCTGAAAATTGTGCATTAGATATCACAGCGGCAATGAGCTCATGATTAGATAATCAACTGGCTCTTTTGAAACTTGCCTCCGATTTTTTTTTTTATTTTTTTTTTAAATCAGCTGTTGATTTGTAGGCCTTTGGTAAGGTGGTGTTGGTCATTCAATACTGGAGTATATGTTGAAACATTAACCTACCTATTACAAGCATATATGGTCCTTGATGAGCTTTTGACCAACTTTTCCGCTCCACCTGCAGATGCCACCACCACTTCATGATGATGTACCGATGCTAGTCACGGAGTAGATTGTGCACACTGCCCAGTCTCCTGTCAAACGAAGTGGCATCGGCTGTTTGATTCAAATCACTGGTCTTGTTCTGCCGGAACTTGTGGAGGGGTAGTTGTAATACGGCCTAGGAACATACTGTACATATCTCTACGTTCATGGTCTTATGGTCATACCGATATGGTTGTTTCTGTCTATTATGTCTCTGGACATTTTTTGCGTGGCACTGAAAGGTCTCTCTTCTCGAGTCTTGGCAGGCTCTGTTTGCATGTGTAACTCTAAAGAAATAAATCTGCATCTTTGGTGATGAAATTGTTGGTCTGCAATAGATTCTGGATATTGTCGCTATGTGATAGAATTTGGATGCACTGTCCTGAACCCCATTTTTGATAGTTTTAGTTGGTACGTGGCGGAACTCCTAATTGATAGAACTCTTCGGTTGGATATGACGGTGTTGGAGGAATCAGCTAAGCTGAAATATGCTTTGACTAACGTCATTGCAACAAGCGCATATTAAGGCACTAGTGATGATGATAAAGGTGTTGTCACAATTTTTCCTGATTGGTTGAAAAATCTGTCCTGAAACCGATGGTGAACGGAGAGAAGTACCAAGGGTTGAACCCATAATGAATGAACAAAGGCTCATATCAGAAGTCGGAAACTATTTTCTATCTCAAGTCAGATTTGACTGTTCGAGTAGTCCTGAATTTTTACACATCTCCCATCATATGTCAACACAAAAATCCATTGGAAAGCATGATCTCCATCCATCTCAATTCTCAAACATGGAGCATGATTTATTTTACTGGACATTCTTGATGTACAACAGCAGGTACCTCACATTAATAGCAAAACCACTTCAGAGTTGAACTAAAAAACCGAAGGCAATTTGGATCATACACAATGAAGGCGCCTGAACCAAAAAGAATACTACAGCAATGTCATGCCAGAAAAATTAACACAGAGAAGGAAATGAACTTGATTACATTCACTTTGTCGCATGAATTCAGCAAAATAGGAAGAATACTTGATTCAATCTTACAAAATTTGAAGGGACCTCAGCGCAAGTAACAAACTAGATGTTGCCATGAAACAAAGCATTCGTTCTGTTTCAGAGGCAAAAGGCAAGGGGAAGCCGACAAACTCCAAGACTCTACTATCGAGCCAACTTTCTCTCGACGTAAATGCAGTCCACTATATCCAGAACAGGACAAAAAGAATCAATGCCAACTTGCTTAGGGGCAGAGCTTTGATAAATGACTTTCGCAAGGTCAGGATGATCGATGATCTGTATCGACAGATATTGAGCAGGTGTTTTACTCCTGCAAGCTGATAGTGTGCCATCCGCACCTGTAGCGATCATAATAGTCTCTCCTTAAGCTGTCTCTTTAAGCTTGAAGGACTTGGCAATGTACGATTTGGCTCTTCAAGCCACTCCGCCCTGAAATGCTCGACCAAAGATTCATCACCAGAGTTTTCAAGTGACCTTGCCCTGCAATATTCTCCCAAAGGTGAGGGTTGCTCTCGACGTGCCTATCGGGGCTCGAGACATCAACCAGACTAATGCTCATGTTGTTCCGTACAATGCACAACTTTTCGTTGAGTGGAACCAGGGCGGCAGCCTCTAAAGCACGAGAACTCCCGAGGTGGACCCTGCTGTCTATAGATCTGATC
>JAOVYX010001052.1:0-13001 GCA_035668315.1 Drosera spatulata | reverse complement strand
TGCAATGAGAAGGCATGTATACCAAAGAAATCAAGGATCATCTTGCATCCAATGAAGCCTAAAACAACAGCAATTGAAGGCTGCACAAAAAGGATGTTGAATGAAGTTCGGTCGAGAGACAGATAATCAAATATATGCAACGGCGTGACGGCTTTGTTGTGCATCAAAATCTTTACCTGGAGATATTCCAACTGAGACATGCCCTCAGAAACAAGGGTATATAATGACCTTAAACCTGTAGACGACATCCACAACAAATCGCATTACATGAAAATATCAAATCCATCAATTTAACCGCACCACAGACCACAGTAACAAATATACTTGATAGAACGTCTACTACGCAAACTCTTATAATTTTCATTCCACGATTGGAAAGGAAGCAACGATGACCAAGAAATACCTAAAATCGCGAAAAGATTAGATGTGAAAACTATAAAGGGATCTCTGGTAACACCAAAAACTGCAGGTATTGAGTCCACCTGCAAAAACACAAAACCAAATACAAACACGAGACCGTACAACTTATCAGCAAGTCCTACAGCAGCATGATCAACAACACCTGAAATATTGGTTTTATGAATTGACACAAAATATGAGAACATACAGCAAATGCGATATCACTCAGTTCAAGAACTGCTACTGTGAGAAGCAAGGGTGTAGCCTGCCCAAAAGTTTTGATGCCTGTTAGAGACCAAATAAGAGTCACCATAATAAGTTCTATGAACAAAGAAAAGAAACGAATAAAAAAAAAAAAAGGAAAGTTTGTTCGAAGTGAAGCTAGCCCATATAAGTTCTACTGCCTTCTCTTACTCACGAATGGAAGCATAGGATGCATTAGATACAAATAAATGTTCTTAGTACTGCAACCAAGTACAATACTTCTCAAAGGGACCTTTAAGGTAGAATAGTTATTCACAGCCTGTTTACCTTCCGAATGCCATCCTGAACCGTAAAAAAGCGATCTCCATCATAGTTGGCTATGAAATCAAAGCACAGAAATTAGAAAGGTGCAATAGGTCATACAGTCAAGAAACCTGGAGTTCCTAGATGCAAATAATCAAGTGCCCGGAAATACAGTACCTGTTACAGGGATAAATCTCTGGCATGTCTTGACCATGAAATTGTTTGATAAGTCATCCTCTTCTTCATCTCCACCAAGTAACTATTTCAATCAGAACAGTTGAAAAAAAGTCATGAGTTCCACGGTCTTCAAATACTGTATCCGTTCCGATAAACAAGATCTGAAACAGTACAAAGAATGGGACAAACTTATAGCACATACTTTTACCTTTTATCTTTTTTTGAAGTGCAGGTATTTGACGATTACTAACTTATGGAGTTTACCTTGAAAGCGGAGTACAATAGCACTGCAGCCAGAAGAAGGTTGACCGCTTCAAACCTCTATAAAATGACCAAAAAGGATATAGAACACCATATATAATGTTGGAGAAAAGAAAAACGGGAGATGAGAGTTCCAGCAAGTTAACCTGCAGGGTAGCTGTCCCAAGAAGAATCAACGATAAACGAAAGATGACAGCGCCGGCAATACCATATGAAAGCACCTTATTCTATAACACAAAGACAATAAAATATTTGTTGGAAACTTTTAATAAATAGATATGTAGAAATGCCACACATAAACACCATAACATACAGTTCTACGTCTTCTAAATAATCTTTATCAAACTTGCTACAGAAGACAATACCTCATATTCTGCCGGCACCTTAAAGTATTTGAAGATCAAAACAAAGACAAAAAGATTGTCCACTGATAGACTTTGCTCCAGGATATACCTGAAACATTAACGTGGAGAGTAAAAGTCAGCAAAAGAGGATAATCATTTCCTGTTGGACGACAATGCACAAAAGCAGCAGAGTAACAGCGAAAGAAAAGGAGGATGACACGAATATGAAGAGTTTCATACCCAGCAAAGAATTCAGAAGCTTTATCCACACCTTCCTTGAAACCCAACCCAATGCCAAAAATCACTGCAGAAGATACCTAGCAGGATAATTTACTGAATAGGTTTCAGTTAACAGAATAAGCTATATACTCAAACCAAAGTAGACAATAGGTTATTCATCAAAAAAAAGAAAAAAGAAGAAGAAAAAAAAGTCGACAATAGGTTAAAAAACACTCACCCATAAGGCCACAGTTCTGGCAGAGAACAAATAGTTCTCTGAAGAACCGACGGTAGTGGTTACGTTGGTACTGATTTTGCTATCACTTTCATCAGATGACGGACTACTTGTTTCCCATGCTGCAAACATGAAAACACAAGCTATTTTGAACATGCAAACACTACTCTTTTCAATAAAGTAGACAAAACGATCCAGCACTATCATTTTGTATACAACCCTAGCCGGAGATCATGAGTCCATGACACACTCCACAACCGTCATGATAAGCTGTGTAACTCGCCAATTCTGCCCTCATATAAATTGATAATTTCCCTAGAATTTCATGCCTCATAATAGAAGTAGACTTTCATGCCTCATCATAGAATTTGATCCCAAAGTCCAAAATAACAGAAAAGTTACAGGAAGAATCGATTGTATCTCAAACAAAACCTAAAAATAGTTCTAGATCATCTTAGCTCGATTTTTTCTTGGTCTCTGATAATGTGCACCCAACCTTTAACCCTTTTATTCATCTCCTATCAATCATCAACGTATAGCAACATCCATGAATCTCACATTCCCTAACATCCCCAGATCAACCCTTACATCAAACCATCTAGCAATACACTCGCTACATCGCTATCACGCTAAAGAGCTCGTAACTAATCACTGGCGAACTAACAACACTGATTTCAATTTTCTACTAAATTATTCTCCTCAACGACTCCAAATATGAAATAGCAGCTAAACTCAATACCATCGGCCATCGAGACAGCGAAACAGAAACTGACTACATCAACCTGAGGAAATCGATAAGCCGACATCATCGACTTCACTTTCTCTCTCAGAGCACCGAATCGAGAAACCATGCCGCCAACCACGGCAATTGATACCTGCAACCACAAACTCGAGAATCAGTATACCGTCGGCATCTGATACAGCAACAAGAGTGCGATGGTGAGACGAGAACTCACCTGAATGGAGAATTCGAGTCTGAGAGAAATGATTGTTGAATCTGCAGCGATTAGGGAGGCGAGATTGGTGAGGAATTTCAGCGATTGCGGTGAGGAGTGGGTTGGATTTGAGGGATCGGAGCAGGGCGTGGTGGATGGATGACGGGAACGCCATCCGAAGAGAGGGAATGAGCGAGGAATGTTTCACACGATGCGGATAAGCTGTACCTTTTCACGTTTTTTTTTTTTTTTTAAACTTATTAATGGACTGCAAAAATTTTGCAGTGATCAATATTGCTCTCGGTTAGTAGAAAGTGCCCGTTAGTAATATTAATGATTAAAATCTTATTGACGTAGAAATAATTTAAAAAAAAGATTTAATTTTTAAATTATTGTTATTAATAAACAGTTCTTATTATTACTTCTTTTATCCGTTTTGCTCTAGGTTCTGGTATTGTTCGTATGTATGAAGCACCCTTCAGGTTTCAGCCTTCAGCTTCCATTATCTTACCTTTCACCCTCTTAGAGCATTCCCCTTTTTTTGGGCTTTGATTTTGTGGTCGACAGGCCCAATCCAGAATGGCCCAGAACATGCAGTTTCTTGTTTCACAAGACTTGGTCAATATGTTGGGTTTGGGTCATTGACCAAATATGCATTCTGAGCTTGTCTTCCAAGAAACAGAACATTCTGGATCAATCTGGGCCTGTCCAATCCACAATGTGAAAACCCAGCCCAAATCAGCATCCAATACCCTCCCAAAACCTATAAATAGCCATTGCAATGCCCCCTACAAAATCCAATATGAACTCAAAATCAAGCTCACAATACCAAAAAGATCATCAACCAAGCACCATTGCAATCAATCTAAGCTAGTTCGTCGATTTTCGAATCGTTAGCAGAATGTCGTGCTACTCAAGATTATCTTGCGGCCGCCTTGGTGGGAACGTCATGTTCGTTCCATATGCCACTGTTGAGATCATTTCTCATGTCCCTGGCAATCGTAGAGCCGGATGTGGCAGCTCTTCCTCATGCGGTGCCTCAAGCTCCAGCTCTGGCTTTGGCTCGGGGTTTTTTAAGGCACCAGCTGATTGGAAGGAGACGCCGGAGGCTCATGTGTTCATGTTGGACCTGCCGGGGATGACAAAGGAGGAGGTGAAGGTGGAGGTAGTGGACGAGGGGAGGGTGCTTGAGATAAGCGGGGAGATGAAAGAGAAGAATGAGGAGGAGAACGGTGTCAAGCTCCGTGAGGAGCGTGGAAGGGGCAAGTTTGTGCGGAGGTTCAGGCTGCCGAGGAATGTTAATGTGGAGGACGTGAAGGCGGAGATGGAAGATGGTGTGCTGACTGTGATAGTTCCCAAGCTGGAGGAGAAGAAGCCGGAGACCAAATCCGTTGAGATTTCTGGTTGATGTATTCTTCTTCGTTGTCCATGCTGTGCTGTAGCAAATTTGTTTGTACTAATAAAATACAAGTTCCCTTGTATTCCATTATTTTGTCATAAATCTATGTTACTCGATATGTAGTTTGTGTATCACGGTTTGGATTTTGGTTGTATGAAAATTGTTTTGTGCGACGATGGTATCTCAAATTAGTATCGTACATGGAATTCTTGTATCTGGTTTGCATCATGAATGGTTGTTTAAGCGTGATGCTGAACATGTTCTACAGACTACTTCACCACATAGACAGCTAAAAATTTAAGTTTACACGAGTTACAAGCAGTCAAGCCATCGTCAGCAGCACTGGGCGATGTGATTGCCTCCTTTGAGTGAGAACGGCACACCGGTGAAGGAGGGATTGATGTCGTAAATTCGCTGGTGATCGAGGAACAAAACCACCACTGTAATATCGTCGTGGAAATGCCTCCTCACCCCTGCATCGATCTTCCTCAGGTCTGCATATCTCATCTCTCTCTTTCTTGCAGCAACCTGAAGCGCCGCTTCTATTAGTCTCTTAGAGATCCCCTGCAAATTACAAAGCCTATGTTAGCATCCTCAAGGCAAGAAACGCTGTACTAATCGTCAATAAGATTAACAATGGATCTTACATGGCGTGGATTGGAGTTAACGATGTTGACGGCCTCCTGGCTGCTGAGCTGCTCCCATAGACCGTCTGAGGCAAAGATCAGAAACCGGTCCTCAGGCTGCAACATCTGAACTGTTATTGACGGTTCCGCTCTGAGGATTGGCTTGTTTAAGGGCTCTTGTAGTCTGTACTTGTTAGGCAATGGTTCTCTGTTGAACTCCCACTTCTTCAAGTAGACGTCTCCGATGGATCTTGAGATCTGCACACACGAAAAACCTTGCTTTGATCAGCTTAAGCCCATGGTCATCCAGTAAACCCGATTGATATCAGAATCGGTTTTGTTGCTACCTGAATTATGCCCTTGACGCGCCAAATCCTGTTTTTGAGAACAGTTATATCAGGATCGTTAGGATGCAATAATCTAAGCTCCTCCCTCACGGACTTGAATCTGGCGTTGTGCTCATCTGATAACGTAACAGCTTCGACCTCTCTAGAGGCCCTATTCAATTTCCCTAGAACTACTCTGGAGTCTCCTGCATTGGCCGTGTAAAGAAGGCCGTTGCATATAATCCCGACCAAACAACACGTTCCTGCGGATGCTATCTGTGGCTCCTCGGGCCATTGCTTCTTCACCTTCGCCATGAATTCCTCGTCTGTTGCTAGGAATGTTTTTCTTATCACACCGGCTGATATCTCCTGATGCTCTGCCACAAATTCTGCATCACCAAGAACGGATGCTTATGAATATTGATTTTTGATGCAAGTGTAACATGAAAGCATGGTGCACAGAGTCAAGAGAAAGTCCACAAGTAATCCACGAAATTTCGAAAGATCGTCGACTAGTCAAGAACTTGACAGAATCACACAGCAATTGAAGCTGCAGAGTTTCTTAGATTGCTCAAACCCTATGTAACAATGTCAATTGTCAAGCCAAGTCATTCCAGCATCGAAATTGCTTCAAAATATTTACTTTGATCAAGAACACCATCCGCTTCTAGTGAAGGGAGTTATTTTCCCGGAATTGATAGAAAGAAATCAGTTCCACCATTCCTTCTTAATGACATTTCTCTCACTGCTTCTAAAAATCGCTTATGGCTTTTCTGTCCGTCTTGGAATGACTGACTTAGTCATACTTTTCAGAGAAGGCTCAAGAGCTACACATGGGTTCTGAGAAAAGGGGATTGCGTCTTTATCTTATCTCAGACCCGAGCCGAAGAGAGTCCCAATTGGCCCAATGCCTGTTCGACAAGAAGAAGCGGAATATAGAGCTCGAAACCTTTTTTTTCTGTCTTTTTTATGGATGAGATCCAATCCCGACATCAGGAGCAGCTCAAGCAACCACTCTTACTAAGAGGAATCACAGGTTCGCTCGGGTCACTTGGAAAACCCCAGCCTTTGTCCTTCACCCCAGAACTAATAATTACATGGTAAGCCAACTTAGACTATACAAGCTGTATGTAAGGGTTTCTTTGAAGGGCTGCATCCATACCTACTGTAAATCCCTGCTCAGTGGCACGGATAGCCTCACCGGTCGAGTTGCAACCGATCTTTCTGTTTGCCCGCTTTGAAATTGCTTTATTCCCGAGCGCTCTTTTTAAATGCTCTCAAAAAGGTATTTTAGCTAGCTTGGCTAGTGCTAGTGGGTTCCTTTTTTGTGGAGCTCGTAATTCAAAATAAAAATAAAAATAGAGCTTTCAGGAAGTTGCAAGAAACCTAATGATCCAGCATGTACTAAAAGTAAGAGAATTCGTGAACATTGAAGAAAACAAATATGCTTCGGGAGAGTACGAAATGTTTCTTTTGTTGCCTATAAATAGGCTTGAGTCACAGAAAACAAAAACATCACACCAAACATAAAAACAATATCAGAAGAGTTAGAAAAATATCTAATTTGGGATATTGAGTGTTATCCTGATGATTATAATCCCCTAACATAAGTTTAGAGACGATATTTGTAATATCTCTTTAGTGGATTTTTTTTTTTGGTACCGTAACGGTCCCGTGATTTTTACTCTTTACTTTTAAGGGGTTTTTCACGTAAAAATCTTGATATCGACTCTATTTATTTTGGGCTATTTAATTATCCCATTTTTATTGCACGGTGAGGGAAAAGTGCTGGACAATTTCCGTTATATCTTATACCGATTTTTTCCAACAGACTGATATCAGAGCTCTGGTTAATTTAACCGAAAAACGATCCGATTACTGTGCTAATTAAAATGAAAGACGGGACCAACATTGATGGCATGATCCGATTGACTTCATCGAACTATTCGATGTGGAAGCCCAGAATGAAGGATCTCCTTTACTATAAGGATTTGTACGAGCCAATTGTAACCAAGACGAAACCCGCTGATAAAGAGGAGAACGTTTGGGCGTTACTGCAACGCAAAGTTGTTGGTGTGATCAGACAATATATTGACCAGAGTGTCTTCCAACACGTGACCAACGACGTCGATGTTTTTGCTCTATGGGAAAAACTCGAGGCGATGTACCAGAGGAAGACTGCGATGAATAAAGCTTTCATGATACGGAAGATAGTGAAGTTGCAGTTTAGAGACGGTCGCAGTGTAGTAGAGCACCTGAATGATTTTCAGGATATTGTCAATCAATTGACAGATATGGATTTAGAGTTTGATGATGAGATGGAAACACTATTACTATTAAGTTTCTTACTTGATAGCTGGAAGACACTGGTGGTGTCACTGAGCAACTCCGTTCCTGAAGGGAAGCTCACGATGAATATCGTGAAAGACAGTATGCTGAATGAGGAAACAAGGAGAAAGGAGCTTAGTTCGTCCAGCTCATCAGATGCTCATGTGACGGAGCATCGCGGACGAAATAAAGGAAGAATTTTTTAGCAATACGACAAGTCCAGGGGGAGATCGAAGTCCAAGAATCGGAAGGGATTCACTTGTTATTATTGTGGCAAGCCAGGCCACAAGAAGAACAAGTGCAGAAAGTTCAAAAGCGACACGATGCAAGGCAAAGTTGCTAAGGGAGAGCAGAACTGTGAGTCAAGCACCACTTCCATTGCAACCATGGATGAACCCTATCTCTTCTCAGATAACGGTTCAATCAACCTCACTTGTCCAGACTCAGACTGGGTGGTACATTCTGTTGCCTCGTTTTATATTAATTCGCACATTGATTTTTTTTCATCTTATAAAAATGATGACTATGGCCTTATGCGAATGAAAAATAATGAGACATCTAGAATTGTAGGCATTGAAGATGTCTGGTTGCAAATCTATACAGGTTCTAGGTTACTGTTGAAGAAAGTTAGTTATGTGACCGGCATTCGACTGAACCTGATTTCAGTTGGAATGCTTGATGATGATGGTTACACTTCTCATTTTTCTGATGGGAAGATGAAGCTCTCAAAGAGTTCTTTGCTGATTGTTAAGGGAAAGAAGTAAAGGACGTTATACTCAACGCAAGTAAGGCTGATCAAAGGAGATGCAAATGTTATTGAGAGATACTCCTCGATCGAGCTCTGGCATAAAAGGCTCAGTCACATCAGCGAGAAGAACTTGCAGATTCTTGCACGTAAGCAACTCCTACTTGACGTGAAAGGTATTCCTCTTAAACCATGTCTTGACTGTATAGCTAAAAAACAACGCAAAGTATCCTTTTTTTCTTTCCCTACACATAGAAGAAAGAATATACTCGACCTTGTGCATACAAACGTCTGCTCTATGACAGAGAGATCTCTAGGTGGTGCATACTATTTTGTCACTTTCATACATGACTATTCTAGAAAGGTTTAGGTCTGTACCTTGAAAACTAAAGACCGAATACTAGTCATGTTTAAGGAGTTCCATGCCAGGGTGGAAAGACAAATTGAAAGGAAGCTCAAGTGTGTCAGAACAGACAATGATGGAGACTATAGAGGTCCGTTCTAGGAATACTGTAAGAAATACGGCATGAGGCTTGAGAAAACGATTCCCAAGACACCTCAACAGAATAGAGTCGCAGAGAGAATTAACAGAACTATCTCAGAGAAGATCCGCTCTATGCTTTCTCATGCGAAACTCCCTAAATCGTTTTGGGGGGAGACGCTGCTGACAGCTGCTTACTTGATTAACCATTCTCCTTCAAATCCTTTGAATGGTGATATTTCGAAAAGGATTTATAGAGGAAGAGACGTGTTCTATCAACACTTGAAGGTGTTTGGATATAGAGTGTTTGTGCACATCCCAAAGGATGAACGCTCTAAGCTTGATGGTAAAACGAAACAGTGTATATTTCTTGGCTATCCTAGTAAAAAATTTGGTTTCAGGTTATGGGATCCAATAGCCAGGAAACTCATTTGAAGAAGAGATGGTATCTTCTTCAAAGATCAGATCATTGAGGACATCGAGAAATCAGAGAGGTCTAGAGCTCTAGAAGATGTCCCAATGAACTTGGATCCACTTCCTTCTCCGACGCCGGAAGGTCAAGGGGGAGATATACAGGATGATCTCGATGGTGAAAAAGCTGGTGTTGATTTTGATGGCCCAGAACCATTAGAGCCGCAGGAAGAACCAGCTCCAGTACAACCATCAGCACAACAAGGTACGCGACACTCTACGAGAGAACGCAGACCATCCACCAGGTATCCTGATACAGAGTATGTGATACTGACTGATGGGGGAGAACCAGAGAGCTATAGGAAAGCCATGTCAAATCCACGTAGCGATCGATGGTCGTAAGCCATGCAAGAAGAGATGCAATCCTTGCATGAGAACCACACATTCGAGTTGGTGAAATTATCTAAGGACAAACGCGCGCTAAAGAACTGATGGGTCTACTGTTTAAAGACCGAAGATAAAAGCTCACAACCATGCTACAAAGCTCGGTTGGTTGTGAAAGGATTCAGTCAAAAGAAAGGTATTGACTTTGATGAAATTTTTTCCCCACTTGTTAAAATGTCTTCTATTAGAGTTATGCTAGGATTAGCAGTCAACATGGATTTCGAGATCGAGCAACTTGATGTGAAGACACCTTTCCTCCACGGTGATTTAGAGGAAGGGATATACATGGAGCAGCCTGAAGGGTTTCAGTTCGAAGGGAAGAAAAACCTTATGTGCAGGTTGAAGAAGAGCCTGTATGGTTTGAAACAGGCGTCTCGACAGTGGTATCGCAAGTTTGAGTCTTTTATAGTGGACAACGGGTACAAAAAGACGTAATCAGATTCTTGTGTCTTCATTCAGAAATTCGTCGATGGTAACTTTATCATCCTATTGCTCTATGTTGATGATATGTTGATTGTCGACCAGGATACTAAAAAGATCACTGTTTTGAAGAAAGCTCTTAGCAAATCCTTTGCAATGAAGGATTTGGATCCCGATAGGCAGATCCTTGAAATGCAGATCTTCCGTGATAGAAAGAACAGAAAGTTATGGCTATCGGAGGAACGATACATTAAGAAGGTATTGGAAAGATTCAACATGAACAAGTCCAAACCAGTTAACACTCCACTTGCAGGTCACTTCAAGTTATCAACGAAACAATGTCCCTCAAGTGAGACAGAGAAGTAAGGGATGCAAAGCATTCCGTATGCTTCAGCTATTGACAGCTTGATGTATGCTATGGTATGTACTAGACATGATATTGCCTATGCAGTTAGAGTTGTGAGCAGATTCCTTTCTAATCCAGGAAAATAACATTGGACAACAGTTAAATGGATTCTGAGATATCTTAAAGGCACATCTAAGTTATATTTATGCTACGGTCAAGGAAAACCTGTATTAAATGGTTATAAGATGTAGATATGGTCGAAGATGTAGTTTCTCGGAAGTCTACCTCGGGATATATGACAACCTTCGCAGGGGGAGCAGTGTCATACCAGTCAAAGTCACAAAAATGTGTTGCTTTATCTACTACAGAGGTAGAGTATATTGCATTCACTGAAACTAGCGAGGAAGTGTTATGGATGAAGAACTTCTTGTAGTTGGGATTACAACAGGACAGGTATAGACTCTATTACGATAATCAAAGTGCTATTCACCTTGCTAGGAATCCGACCTTTCATTCAAGATCGAAGCACATTGATATGAGATATCACTGGATACGTAATGCATTGGATCAGAAGCGATTTCAACTTCAGAAGATCCATACGGACGACAACGGGTCAGATATGATGACGAAGACCTTACCCATGTAGAGGTTTGACTTCTGCAGACAACAAGCGGATATGACGATGATCCCCATCGTTCGGAAGGAGAAGAATTGCTAGTTAGTTCCCTTTCTTGTGGGGCCCACAATTAAACAAAAAAAGTAAAAGAAGATAGAGCATTCAGGAAGTTACAAGAAACCGAATGGTCCAGCATGTACTAAAAGCAAGAGAATTTGTGAACATTGAAGAAAACAATTATGACAGCATGTATGAGCAAATGACAAGAGGCGGCAACAGCTTCGGGAGAATACGAAACGTTTCTTCTGTTGCCTATAAATAGGTTTGGGTCGCAGAAAAGAAAAGCATCACACCAAACATAAAAACAGCACCAGAAGAGTTTGAAAAATACCCAATTTGGGGTATTGAGGGATATTCTCTACGGATATATTTTTATCCCGTTAGAGAAAAAAATTAGTGAGAGTTATCTTGATGATTGTAATCTCCTAGCACAAGTCTAGGGACGATATTTGTAATACCTCTTTAGTGGATATTTTTTTGGTACCGCAACGGTCCCGTGATTTTTACTCTTTTACTTTTAAGGGGTTTTTCACATAAAAATATTGATATCGACTCTATTTATTTTGGGTTATTTAATTATCCTATTTTTATTGCACGGTGAGGGAAAAATTCTGGACAATTTCCGCTACACCTTATACCGACTTTTCCCAACAGCTAGTAAATAAGGTAGTTTTGCTTCTTGTTTTAGACTAGCTTCTACTGTGTATAAGCTTCAACCTGCTCTTACAAGAAAGTAAGTAATCTCAAGGCCCCTGGGCATTCTGAACATGTTGACTTTTAGACATAGCATTAGCCTATTTCTGTGAGTAAGAAAGCCTGATCCGCGTTGATCCTTCTATAGTAGGAAGACAATGTTAATGGTAACTCAAAGCACGCCACTGTCTTTGACCAGCCGCCGTCGTCTTTGACCAGTCGCCGCCACCACTAGTCGTCGCCGCCTTTGTCCTCATCCAGCCGTCTTTGTCTTTATCAGACGGAGAAAACTTGCACCTCTCTTCCTCCTGATTATGATTTTTTTGCTATAAATACGAGATGAGAGAAAGAAGAAAATTGCAGACAATAATTTGGAGAGAGCCGCGGAGATTATAGACAAGGAGAGGAAGAGATTGAAGGTGAAAGAGGAGTGCAGGAGAAGAGTCGGGCAAGGAGAGGATTTTGGGGAAAAAGAAAGAAAGTGAGGTTTGAAACGACCTAGAACTTAAAAGCACAGAAAAAAGCATAAAAAGGAGGGGCGACACTAGGGATTGATTAAACTATTGTACTAATTTATTGCGATCATAGCCGTATCCGAAAGTTTTGAATATGGAAACTCTGAGACCACCAGGCCCAATTGATTCTATCTGGACAGCATGTTACTAAACGGTTCTAAAGGCTCAGACGTGTATGGGGTGGACCTTCTTCAGCCTAACAATTGTCTGTTTCAAGCGTTTCTGACTCAATAGACAGAGAACATACAGCCGAATTGGAACGATTGGATTCTTCGATCGGCTTAGGGGATTTATCCAATAGGCACCTTACCTAGACGCGGGTCACTCCTCAAGCTAAAGAGTGAAAGCGAAATATGAAACGAATAGATCTCTCCGGGGGATAGTGTCCTTACCACCTTTAGTGTCTTCAACATCTTTCACTGGAAAGACATTGGGCGTAACAATGCCTATAGAGTACAAAACGGGAATGGATGCTGGATAGCGGCATGGCATCTTATATAAATAAAAGAGAGAA
>JAOVYX010001051.1:0-13002 GCA_035668315.1 Drosera spatulata | reverse complement strand
GCTACGGATCCGTCGCTAAAATATATGTTTTTGCGACGGATTTTGTCCGTAGCTAAAAGTTTCCGTAGCTAAAACGCAGTTTTTTTGTAGTGTATCCACTTTCAGTCCAAGAACCGCATCTACGGCTCGATCACTCGTATCACAAATAATTTCAAACGGGTAATTCCAATCTGGATGTTTAATGATATGAGTTGAAATCAATTTATCTTTAAGTATTTCAAAAACTTCTTTACATTCCTCAGTGAATGTAAATTGAGTATCTTTCTTCAACAATTTATTCAAGGGGTTTGCGATCTTAGAAAAATCTTTTATAAATCGTCTATAGAAACCTATATGTTGAAAGAATGCACGTACTTCTCGAACGCTTGAGGGATAAGATAGAGATTCTAATCCCTTTGCGGAGATGACATGTCCCAACACTAAACCTCTTTCCACCATAAAATGGCATTTTTCATAGTTTAGAACAAGATTCGTTTTAGCATTTTTTCTATATTTATCAGGCAATGGTCAAAAGAATTTCATAGACCGAAAAATCGTCCATGAAGACCTCTATTATATCTGATATATAATCAGAAAATATTGACATTACACACCTTTTGAACATTGCAGGTGCATTGCATAAGTAAAAGGGCATACGCCTGTAAGCATAGGTTCCAAAGGGACAAGTAGAAGTGGTCTTCTCTTGGTCTTCAGGGGCTATCATAATTTTGTTATACACCGAATATCCGTCCAGGAAACAGTAATGAGAATGACCTGCAAGCCTTTCTAGCATTTGGTCAATAAATGGTAACGGAAAATGATCCTTTCTTGTGGCTGAATTTAATTTACGGTAGTCAATGCATACCCTCCAGCCACTTTGCACTCTTGTTGCAATGGTTTCCCCGTTGTCCTTCTCGACTACTGTTAATCCTGACTTCTTTGGCACAACGTGTATCGGGTTTACCCATTGGCTGTCCGTGATTGGATAAATTACTCTAGCATCGAGCAATTTCAAAATTTCATTTTTGACCACCTCCATCATAGGGGGATTTAATCTCCTTTGAGGCTCTGTTGATGTTTTGGAGTTATCCTCTAATAATATTTTGTGCATACATATAGAGGGACTGATTCCTTTAATGTCGGCAATGGTCTACCCAATAGCCGTTTTGTGCCTTTTTAGTACATCCACCAGAGCCTTTTCTTGCTCATCTGTCAGTTGACTTGAAATAATAATCGGTAACTTGTTATCGTCACCCAGATAAGCATATTTCAACTGAGCTGGCAACGGTTTTTGCTCTAATGTTGGTGGTGTTTCAAGTGATGGCTTGATCTTTTCATGATTTTGCGGCAATTCGAGCATTTTTGATATGCTCTCGCCCTTTTAATTGATCTTCTAGAAAAGACAAGTCGTGATCATAACTACATTCATCAAATTCTTGATCAATTTCGATTTTCTTGACGGTTTCCATAAAGGTCAACTCATCTGCATCAAATAATTCTTCTTCAAGGGATATGGAGGTGCTAATTGAACACACAGTGAATACTTGGTCACTTGGATGTGTCATTGCATCATAGATATTAAATATGATCATCTCTCCATCAAATTCCATAGATAGCGTTCCAGTGAGAACATCTATTTTAGTGTTAGCATACTGTAAGAATAGTCTCCCTAATAAAATAGGTGAATGAGTTGAATGGTTTTGACCATCCTCAGTTGTTATGATATAAAATTCTGCTGGAAAGACAAGGTCATTTACCTTGACCAAGATATCTTCGATTACACCAATAGGGTGTGTGACGAACCTATCAGCCAGTTGTATTACAACCCCGGTTGGTTGCAAAGGTCCTAAATTTAATGATTGAAATATTGAAAGGGGCATCACATTTGTGGACGCTCCAAGATCAATCATACATCCAGTTATTTGCACACTTCCTATTGTGCACGGAATTGTAAACATCTCAGGGTCTTTTAGTTTTTGAGGTAGTCTCTTTTGTAGCACTACTGAGACGTTCTCATTAACCATGACTCTCTCATAGCCCTGTAATTTTCGTTTTTTGGTGCAAAGTTCTTTTAAAAATTTAGCATATCTTGGAACTTGATTTATTGCTTCCAACAAAGGAATGTTTACTTTGACTTTCTTGAAAAGCTCAAATATGTCCTTTTCTGCTCCTGCTTTCTTATCCTTAGCCAAACGGTTAGGAAAAGGAGCATTGGAAATAATTCTTGTTTCTTTCGGGGCAGATATCTTTGTTTCTTCTTCTGTTTGTTTAGGTTGTGAGGGAATTTCCTCCTCCCCGTCTTTATGAACTTCCAGTTCATCTTCAATTTCGTGAGGATTTTTATAAATTCTTATTAAGTCTTTTCCACTTCCCAGAGTTATTGCATTTGTAGTTTCTCTAGGATTTATAGGCTGAGAACGGAGTTTGTTGTTCAACTGAGCCTTCAACTGACTCATATCAGAAGCTAATTGTCTCATTTGACTTTGGATGCTTTGAATGTCAGTCTTTGTCTCCTTAGCATCATTTTGCATTTGCATTTGTGTTACAGCCATTTCTTAACCATCTCTTCAAGTGACATTCCACTTGAAGATCCTTGATTATTGTTGTTTTCATTATATTGTTGCTGTTGTTGGTGACCAAAACCTGGAGGGTACTTTTATTGTTGGGGGACATTTTGGATATTATTTTGTCCTCCCCATCTAAAGTTTGGATGATTTTTCCATGGAAGGTCAGGCATGTTGTTCTGTCCTTTGTCCTTGAAAATTGACAGCGTTTACGTCTACTTGTAAGGAAGGACAAGCATCCGTTTTATGTGTTATTCATTGGCAGAATTCACACACCTTTACTTGTTAAGGCTGTGATTGAGTACTGTTGGTTACTAGTTTAGTAACCAAATCAGTAAGCGCAGCAATCTTTTTATCGGTAGCCGAGTTTCCAGCTGCCTCTCTATCAACATCACCCCTTTGGCTGAAGTCTTGCGAACTTTGCGCATAAATTTCTATTAATCTCCATACTTCAGCAAGGGTTTTTGTTCTTTAGGGCGCCACCACTTGAAGCATTTATTCGGTGACGTTGGTTGGGCAGGGACCCTTCATAAAAATGTAGAATTAGGAGGTTTTCTGCAATTGAATGGTGCAGACAACTCGCACATAAGCGTTTGAAATGCTCCCAATATTCGTGAAGGTTTTTCCCCACCTTCTATCTAATACCAGAAATTTCATTCCGAAGATTCGTTGAGCACTCCGCATTTCTTCTCAAGTATTGATTGATAATGACGGTTGTTCATACACTCAGTCTTTTGCATATCCTTATAAAGTGAAAGAAAATATAAACAGTTTCATTATGTCGATCGTTATACCTTCGGGTTTGGTTAACTTGCAGATTACGTGTAACTCCTTCAAGTGTCTATGCAGGTGTTCACCAGCTAAACCGTTAAATACGGGGAGTTTGTTCAGATGACCAGAATTTAATTTGAATGGCACGTTCAGGTTTAGCAAATTTATGCAAAGAGGCTCATCCTCTATTGTGGGAGTAGATAGCTCCCGAAGAGTTTGTTTTAAATTTTGCGCAGCATTATTTTGATTGTTTTCTGCCATTTCGAGATTTTCAAAAATTATAGGAGTGAAACTCCTTTCAGTATTAACGTGGGGAGAAAAAGTTGAAGGTGCAGAATTTGAAAAGGAGGTAGAGTTTCCTATCTGAGAAGATTCGAAATTAGACACTAATTTTCTAACTTCAGATCCAGTTACCCTACCACTTCTTAAGTTCATAAAAATTCATATAAACTTCTTTTGGGTTCAATTTTTTTTTAATTTCTGAAAATAAAAGTAAAATATGATTTTGGAAATTTGTTTTTCTTGAAGTTAAATAAGTTTGATTGGCTTTTAATTGGCACTCGTTACCATTCCCCGGCAACAACGTCAAAAGTAGGTGCGGGCCGGATTTAAGACCTACCAAGATGGTCGTACGCTTGATACCAATTTAGAAACCCCTACTAAAGATATGTAGATAAGGAAGTAGGGAGTCGATCCCACAGGGAATAGCGATGCCTCAATTAGAACTAATTCAACTTAAATAAAACTCAATCCCGCACCTATGTGAAAAAATGGTAAATTGGGGGGGTTTGGTGTGGTAAAAATAATGAACTATAAAAATAGTGAAAAGCAACAAAAACAATCAAGAGAATAATAAATATGGGGTTTTGTCAATTAACTATAGCGTAGGGATGATTTTCGAATCCTTTGTAACTCCTTTGAATCAATCATGGATTTTCTAATTTAGTTCGTAATGATTTAATTGGATTGGTCGTAGTGAGTTTGGGCTTAACTCACCACTTTACTAAATTATCAACAACTAATTAGCTCGGCAAGTCAGTCTATTTAACTAACTTAAATGAGATTGATTTAGCACGAATATGAAATAAATTAATTAAATTGGATAAATAACATGTAAATTAACCAATCATAGTGTGACAAATAATTAACTTATTTAATCATATTACATGCATTCAAACTTTAATGTATAAATGATAATTAGCTTGAACCATTCATAACATGAAGCTACTATATTTGAATCATTTAGCATGATCTATTAGCTTCAACTCATAAATATAAAGTAATCAATTTCATATTAATAAGCCATATGTCATTAATATAAGTTTCATGCATCAACATTCATCATTTATAAACTGTTTCAGATTCAATTCCTAAATCTCATGATCCAAATTCGTCACAACTTCATCTATTCATCCCAACAATATCACTACTCAAGCATGTGTATTGATTCAATAAGGAAACAAGCATAAACGATGTAAATACTTATTATGGCAGAATTGAAGCAATGTGAAAATGAGAGTGTTACAGCACAAATGAAGATCCACAGGGTAGCGTAAGCGAAATGATGAAGAACAAAACAAACGTCGCCCAAATCCAAGCACTAACCAGTGAGAAAGATGGAAAAGTGTGGCGGCGGTGTCTCTCTTCAACCCTTGCTCGTCTCTGCTTCTCTCCGATCGTCCTCTGATCTTCCCCTCCGTTTTTCAACCCTAAATGGTGTATTTATAGGAGAAAAACAAATTAGAAATCGATTGGAAAGCTCCTGTTTAATCTGGAGTCCAACAGAATTTAATCTCCTGAGCTTCAGCATTGTCACTGCCGCGACCACTTAAATTGCTGGTGTTGTAGCCACAACAGCCTTGTCGTGCTTGCGACGGCTGTCCTTTGCACACCATGCTACTTCCTCCAGTACAAAATGTGCAAAACACTTTGCAAACACCTTAATACACCTTTAAACTTCATCTAACACCTAAAACTCCATAGCAACACATAAAAACAATAGCAACGATGTGAAATCCAGCTGTTACTCTCCTCGAAACACGTGAAATCATGATCAAATCAACATTTGACTTTAAACTCTTTGACACGCTTTCATCCAATCTCTGCCTCGATCATTTCTCGTCCAAAATCCATGGTCATCTGCGAAAAACACAAACAAATAGCAGTACCAACAATCCAGACCGAAAACAAAAAGCTAAAAACATGAAAATAGACAATACTAAGGAACAAAAGAAACATTTAACTTAAAGAAATGATGCGTGTTTTCACACACATCAGTAATCGGCAATGGTAAGATCTCTATCAGCTCATCTACTAATGCATAAATCGTCTCCTAACAAGAATTCCGTAACAATACATTCTGATTGCGTAGTGCCTTGACATCCACTTGTCTGAACTGATCCTTCTTATCAGTTCTAATCGGTTACTCAGGGCTCCCATATCAACAGGGTCGTGGGGGATACTTTGGAAGCTTCCAAACTGGTGCCTCACCTTGTCCAGCATCTGCCACTCCACTATTTCAAAGTGACTGAGAAGAGTATACGTCCTCCCCACAGGACGGCCAAAATACACCTCGTCGTCCTCCTTGGACATGTATATATGCCACGTGAACTCGGTACTCTATACAGTCGATTATACAAGTTTTTTGTTAAAGAAAATCATAGTAAGTTAAAGGAGAATCACTATAAGTATATGTTGATATACCTCTATCCTGTCGAACTCCCCTCGAGAGAATACAAGATGATGATACGGATTTACTCGGCGAACTTCTTTCTTTGGCTTCTTCTTAGTTTCTTTCTCGTCTGCCTCCATCACATGCTTCTTCATCCGCCATGCCTTAGCTCGTGGTAAATCTTGCTTCGTGCCTCGGAGTCGGGCAGGACGGCCAATGGAGATCCTCTTATATGACCACACCAGAAAAGAACTTTTGATATTAATGCCACTTATTGTATACGCAATATGAAAATCTACAGTCAATAATTATGTAGGGCGAATACGTGCAACAATGTCACACATATAGGAATCGAGGCACACTAATTGCGCTAGGCGTTATGTAGTGCTTGGTATAATTAAGCTAAAACCGCAGCCCATGCCCATAAAACGATCTTGTACTTACCAGAGATAAAAGTGAAATATTTCGGATGCACTGTGTTCTTATTCGTGGCGGGGAAAAGAATAGCTCCTATCACATAAGCAAGAAAAAGCTGTTGGGTGAATCCACTTATATTCATCTGCGTCCATTGGGCCTTTACCAAAATTTTCTTTCAACCATGTCATCTTTATTCCACCACGAATGATCACGTCCTTACATCCTTTTTTGTTAATACCAAGCTCTCTCAAACAGGTTTGTACACGGTCTTATCGAGTATTGCTGCAGTCAACGATCTTCCCCTCACCAACAAACCCAATATGAAGTTCACATTCTCAACGGTGATAGTAGCCTCTCCAATTGGCAAATGAAAACTATTGGTCATACTCCGTCATCATTCAACCAATGCCGACATGAAACGTGTATTGTTACGGCCCAAGTTTTCAGGATGACAGAAAATATCAAATCTAGCCTCTCCAATCCAATGCTTCTGAAGATAATTTAACCCCAACCCTTTAACAGTGTCGTGGTTTCAACTATCAAAATCACGCCTCTCTCCTGCTCATAAACCCTGACTTAAAACTCAACCACATTCAACCTCGAATTCAAACAATCGATAGTAACCAATCGCGGGAAAACGATTCAAACAAAGAGTTAGTACTAGTCACCACATGGTTCCAACCTCGTTTTGGGCCCAAATGATTGAACCATCAATTGAACCATGGTTAAAATTATCCATCTGGATGTCAAGCATAAAACCTAACGTAAATAAACAATCACGGAAAAACCCTACCTAACAACGGAGATGTATGCGATATCTACCACACCTTAATTATTTTTGTTAGAAGCAAGGACACAAAGAATAAAGCAAAACACCCTTTTGGGACGACGAGTGAAGCAGTTTGATCGACGAAGAGTGAAATCGTGCAATAGTTTTGCGGACGAAAGTGATTATTGCTATGACAGTTTTTAGGGTATGACCCGATAAATGAGAGCGGATGATGTATGCATCTTTATATTTTCTGTTTGAGTATACAACAGATATATTGAACGCTAAACATTCCTCCCTTTCGGAATTAGTTATTGCGGAATGTCTTTTAATTTTCCTTCGCATCTGCTTTCGTATGTGGCAGATATTTTGATCTTGCTCCGTTTTGTGATGTTGTGGATACGCCGAGTCTTGGTTCTCAACTTTTTCCCTTATTACCCGTTGTTTTTAATAGCAGATACACTTTTTTTTTAAAACAAATTTAGGGTACTTTTTTTTGTGTATACGCTTTCTTTTGCAACGGATAATACACGACCGTGTTTGTATTTTTTGTGTATCCACTTTCTTTTGCAATGGATAATACACGATTACGTTTTCTTTTTTTTTTTTTTTTTTTTGGTGTCCAGAATTGTTTTCCCCCAAAATAAGGATTTGACACAAAAATCATCTTTTAATATTGCCATTCTTGTACTAAATATCCCCGAGAAGGCTCTTGCACATGTCGTTTAACATGAGCATCAACCGTTGGGATGAGTTTATGATGGAAAAAAGGAGGGCTGATGAATGGGAGGACTTTCTTCCAAATGCAAAGTCTGAAGACAAGACTCCATGCTTCAACCCTCCTAATGTACCCCAAATACATAGCACGAAATATGACTTATGGTTTTTTACCTCTCTCAAAGGATGCTCTTGGCATTCTCGTAATATAATGGAATCATAATAAATTCTGGTTTGTGAAAAACTACAAAGAAATTATCACATCAATGATCTTTTTATAGGGATTTCCCGCTTCCGATTTTATGTACAATAGATAAATTTAATTAATTTGAAGGTGAAACACATATATTTGTTTCCCAAAGAAATAGGCAGTCAGAATGGATAGTAAAATGCGGTTTCTAAGAATGACTTATCCGTCGTAACTGATAACGAAGAACGTTTTTTAAATCAATACCACATATCTATCTAATGTTATGACAGATGCCTTCTTTTTTTCCTTTATTTTACTTATATAAAACAAATTTAATGGGAGGCAGACTTATCCTTATGCCGGGTTCCTTTTCCATGGCTCGGTAGCGGCTCTTCCCGATTCTCTTGTTACGGATAACTCGTATATTGATGGAAATCAAGGTTGCTCTCGAACATGAGAGGTGGATTTATCACAGATCTCATGTAAAGAATTATCCACCAGCATATGAAGTCCCCAAGAGGGGGTTGATAAACAAGAAGCCTTGTCCATTACAAAGCACATAAGCAGGACTCCACGAAATATTATTAAAAATATTGTAGTACCGTCTCTGATGATAGTAAAGAAAACTTCATGGAACAATATGGAAAACATTCTGACTTTAGTCTAAGAAAATGACAGCAAGAGCTCAATCTACATCAGTACTTATATGTAACGCCCCGATTTTTCCATATCACATTAGTACATAATACTATATATGATGTCACAGCCGCTAAGTCCCAACACCCCTGCTAGGAAAAATTACTTAACCGGTTTAGGTATACAAATAAATAAAATTCACTTAAACATAAACCAATAATGTTATCCAATACAACGAAAACTCCTTATTTATTACATATCTTACTTAGTTTATAATTACATTAAAATAGATGCATATTAGCATCATAAACTGAAAATATAATTACATTACATTACAGTAGATGCATATATTACATATCACATTACATTACAGTAGATGCATATATTACATATCACACAGAGAAGATAAAGAGACAGAAAAATAATAACCGTGAGTCACATGAACTCAATAACATGTCGGCCCCCTTACCAGGGGTTACACGAGAGAAGAAGGTAATAAAAGAAAAGGAAAATGACCATTTAGGTCTTTTGTTCCAGCATTTTGGAACTAACATACCAATCCGGCATTCACAATTATCATCTCAAAAACACAATAATGACTGACAATTGATACCCTCAGTGTTATAATTATGTCCTTGCGAGACTTATTCAATTTCAACTTATCAAGTTTATTCAGCTTTAGAAAAAGGGACATCCGTAAAAAAGGATCAGCCAAATCGGAGCTCAGGGTCTCCTGTAAACACTGTATAACACAAACGACAGACACACAACGCTCCTTGCATTTTATATTACGGAGTTATCTCACCAATTATGGATTTATACTCTTTTTACTCAGTCCTCCTCTTTATACCAAGAATCAAAGCATAACACAAACACACACATCATCTTATGACGACAAACAACAATTGCAGTCAATATTTTATGTTAGCCACATTTAGTGACTATGTCCAAAGATTCCAATGCATATTATTATACTCACGATACAATAATACGCATCGTCACACACCAAAAATCTAAACGTTACCTTCTTATTGCAACTTTCTCACACACACGCTCAGCTTGTCCTTTATGTCTCAACGAGTGGAGTCTCCAAGTCCTATAACATGATAGAATTCACATATTAATATATTTGTTTCTTCGCGTTATGGAGTTAAACAAATTTCTTTGTACTTCGAGAAAAACCATCATATTAATATTATGAGGTGATATTGAGCTTTGTACAATCCTTTGATAATTATTTTGATTGTCCATGATGAAAATTTTATATTGAATATCATTTGTTTTGGGGTCAAAACGATCATTCTTGGTCCCGAAGGTTCTGAGATGGCAACCTGACCTCTGGAACGAAAATCCCAACCTCTGAAACTGGTGATTCGGTCTCTAGAACAAGCGTCCTGGCCTTCGGAATGAGCTTTCTGCCCTCTAGAACAGGTGTCCTAGATTCTGTCCAACATGACCTTTCGACGTATTTAAATCTATAACTTCTTGTATACAACTCCAAAAATTACTCCATAAAATTCTACATAAACTAGGCTCCATAATCTTACCAGTGAATCAAAAATTCGATCACAAAACGTTACCAATATTAGCAGTTAATAAGTTTATATTTTCTGTTAGATCCTACAGTTTGATCTTACTTCACTAATTAACTCATAACTCTCTACATACAACTCCAAATAATTATTGGTAAACTGTTTTAGAAATTAGAGTTCCATATGTTTTCAGTGATATAAGCTTGTCTTGTAAAACCTACTATATAATTCCATATCAAGTAACAAATTCATCCTTGTAATCAGTTTTTTACAGGTTGATATATCCGCACGTTTTGATTTGTATCTTAAGATTCACGACTTCGAATTATGATTTATTAACTTCGGTAGAAACTAGACATGTGAGAACTCAACATATATTAATATCAAAATTTATCAAAGAGTCTATATTTTTTCATGAAATTTCTAATTAAGATGATCACCTTCTCTTAGTAACGGTGAAGGATTCTCGTTGTATTCGTCTTACCACCTAACTTCTCCTCTTCTCCACAAGCTTCTCCTTCTTCTCTTCTCTTGCTTAACTATAATCTTGAATGGTAAGGAGTGTTTTGTTTTGTGCTTGAAAGAGATTTTCAAGAAGAAGAGAGCTTGTATATTTAGAAAACTAAATCAATTAAAATAGTTTAAGTGGATAATTAGTGGGTATTTAGTGAGTAATTAGTGGATATTAATTTAATTTAGGTGGAGTAAAAATTGACATAAAGGAAAATAATTACCAAAATTAGGTTCAAGTCATTTTTGTATAAATACGATATTTCCGTATTAAGATTGTATTTCCCCGTATTTACATATTAGGGTTGCATTTCATTCATATTTTGTATTGTTTCCCCATTATATCATCAAACAAGCCTTTTAACCCTACAAATAAAATATAACGTTCGATAATTTACTATTCACGTTAATTATCATGAAACTAAATTTTACGAAAATTTTCGGGTCCTTATATTATTTTACTCTTATATGTTTTCTTTATCCGAGACAATTTAAACAGGATAAACTAAATGAATTGAATAGATACTTATCATCCGCAGTATGTTTTGACGGATATACTTGTGAATGAACATATGAAACTCTAGAACGTTTATCCCTTTTCAGAGGAAAAATGTAGTTTACTTAATTCAAGAATATGAATAGTCTTTTTGACTTTCAATAATAAAAAAAAATGAATTGGGTGTAGATGTGTAACGCCCTAAGATTTATCGTCAATAGAAACGTGACACGTAGCAAGGTTACAAGGAACAGGAGGTTAAGTTAACATAAACATAAAACTAAAAATCCCATGATACAATTAACTGAAAATCCCATGGTAAGATAAACCTTACATTATCGTGAATACATTCAATTCAAAGTCTTAACAATTAAAATGTTACATCACAACCGCAAGGTTATTGCCTTATTTCCTTGCTAGCGCAACTCCGCGCAGCTTGTTCTTCAACCTGTAACTGTACATGTAACCAAGAGCTTTGGAGCTCAGTAACAAATGGTACATGTTAATTATAGGGGACTAACGTGTCTTATTATACAAGTATTCGATCCTATGCAACAAATAATATAATATACCAGGCACTAGTAATTAATGTGAGGTTTCATGCACATGTATTAGGGATTTTATAGTTTCAAGTTTCCAGTACATGATGCGTGCTGTTGCATGCACATCAAATGATAAAGTATATGGATTCACTGAGTGATCATGAATAAGAAGAGATGTTTCTACTACTTTTTTGGAGCTTTAAAATTGAAGTATGCCAATTTTTGAGTGAGCACGGGACATGCCAAATGCTTTGTGAAGTTCTCTGAGCACTGACTATGGAGACTTACGCACGGGCCGTGAGCCCACTAAAAACAGCACAATCTTATCTTGCTATTTTTGTGGAATATCGAGTTTTTTGTATTTCCTATATATACCCACTCTCAAAGAACAAAAACGGGAAGGTGTCGGATCGGTCTTCTCTTCACATCATTGACGTGAGGTTTATCTCAGACGACTCCAATCAATGCTCTGTTGGATCATCATTATTGCGGATTGTAATCGGCTGTATTTGTAAACCAATTATCATTGGTTGTTGGGTTTAAACTCTATTCCTAGTTGTGTTGTAATGACTACTTTCAATTGTCTGTTGGAGTTGTTTGTTTTCATGCATGACTATGGTAGCGTAAGAATTTAGTATGGCGCAGTATTAGATCTCTTTCATGGATTCTAATGAGACGTGATTTCCGTGTCTATTAATTCCATGTTCAGGATTTGTGATATCATATTCATGTGTTGATTTATTTTTAATTGCCTATTCTATGTATTTTGACTATCATCTTAATGCCTATTCTCTTTTGGTTGGTGTTAGTAGCAAACTCAAAGGTTAATGACATTCTCTTTTGGATCACAGGAAAATGAGCATGATATGACGCTAATCTATGTTAGGTTTTATTATGAGGTGTTAGAGAAATGATCAAAATGCAACATGTTTAGTTTATGTTACATTCTCTTTTGGACATAGCGTAAATGTGTTGGTTTGGCTTTGTAATAACCAAATAATTTATCGAATTTCATAATATATATTGGATTAAAAATAAACGCACGAAGTGTATGAAACGAACGTATAAATAAAATTTATGAATGTTACATCGTTAAAGTTATTATACATTTGAGACACAGGTTTGAGCCTAAAAATTTGAGATCATTGAACAAAATATTGTTATAAAATATTTGGGATAATTAAATCGACAATGATTAATTATCGAGA
>JAOVYX010001050.1:0-13004 GCA_035668315.1 Drosera spatulata | reverse complement strand
GTCAACTTTCTCTGTGGATTTGACCCCTACTTCCACTACTACATTTAATTCTATATTTATAAAGTGAAGTGGGTGCTCTTAAATATTAATTTGACATGTAGACGACAGCACGCATCAGCTTCTATTATATTTCATTCATTCAGTTTCATTTTTCTTGTGTGAGAGAGAGATACTAATCCTTTTGCAAGTAGAGCTTTGTTTGTGATTCAATTTTAGCAAATATCGCAAACTATAATCATAATCAACAAGAACCTCCTCTTTGGATTCAAAACATGAATGAAAGGATAGAAAGGATGAAGAGATGATCTTAAGGTTGATGGAGATATCATCAAATCTTCAAGACGTATTGAGTCTTTTGGTTGATGTTTCTGACAATGTGGAGTTTCAACCTTGGACAGATAGATAATTTGATACGAGAGACTCATAAGTGGCATGTGTCCAAGGGGCATATTCTAGACGAACTCCGCTTAATATTTATCACATTGAGGACAATGTTTAAATTAGGTTTTGGGGAGTGCTTAGCTAGATTTAGATTAGCTTAGCTAGTTATTTATGTTATGTTATTTTTTCTGTTAAACTCTGAAAATTTTTATTTCAGCAACAAGTTAGCTTAATTTTCATAACATTTTAGTTGAATTCATTAAAAAAATTTGAAATTTTTTTAGGGAATATTAATAGTAAAAATTCATAGGTAAAAAAATAGTAAAAAAACTTTAGAAAAAAAGAAAAGAAAAAAACATAAAATAATAAAGAGTTTGAGTCTTATGCAATGCCATTATGATCGTTACACTACTATATGTAGTTTGAATATCATTTTCTAAGGAAGTCATGAGTACTTGCTAAATTCATTGTTTTATTAGTTGCAAATAAACCAATTTTAGTATGCTAAAATCCCTTAATAAGACTTTATTCATTGGTTGTAAATACTTTCGTTAGTAATTTATGTACTTTTGTAATTTGATTCAATCTATGATGGTTATGATGATTACAATTGCATATTTATCCATGTTTGTGTTCCTTTCTAATTCAATGAGTCAGAATATTGTTAGTAAGGAGTAATCATAGTAACACAAAGCTAAGGGATTATGAGATTTGTACTATTTAGTTAATGAATTTGATTTGTTTTACATGAATGATGCCAAAGATGAGAGGTTTACCGTAGTTGAGGCATGAATTCATTAGAATGACCACCTAAATGACTTTATACATTGACTATAATATGTTTATCTTATGAATACCTCTAAATCGATCACTTAGATGTATTGATAGGTTAATCTAGCTAATGATTCAATCTATGTTGCTCACGTTAAGTAGCAACTAGATAAGTTAATAGACCAAGCTATCTTCCTATAGTTTATCTTGGATCTTTTGACATATGAATAGTAGACCAATTTATGTTGCTATCTTATTCATGTTCAGTACATTCCTTGATTGATTCAATTGTCTATTTTATGTATTCATGCTATCATGGTATATGAAGTAGATGATTAGTTTAGTTATTGAAGCTATCTTGATAATTAAAGCTCTAGTAAACGTGATTAAAGATATCTCCTCTATTCCAACCAAATCATTCATTTACAAATCTATAACATTTCATTTCCAATTTATTAAACTATATATCCATTATTCTTGGTTTCAACGATTAATTCCTAAGCTGCGTAAAGTTATGAGAATCCTCCCTACGTTTGTTTTCAATAGTTTCAACCTAGTTAATCAATGCAGTGCAATTAGTTATTTTAGTTGCGTTAGTTCTTAATTACTAGTACTTAATTAGCTTGAAATTTAGTTAAAAATACCCCACAACTCTCAGTTTTAGGTTAAGTAATTAGAAATTCGAATTCGATTGAACAATCCCTCACTCTGTAGGTTCGACCCCTACTCATTCTATCTACATATTTATATTAAAAGTGGGGAACTAATCTTGACGCGTAGACGACAACGCATCAAAGATTTTGGTGCCGTTGTCGGGGAGACGATATATGTCAGATATTAATTATAAGTGATCAATTTGATTTTTAGTTATTTTTCTTAAATTTGTCTTCTTCCTTTGATTTTATTTTTTTAAAATTAATTAATTAAAAAAAGTTCTATTTTATTACTTAGGTTTCTTCTACTTTTATATGCAATTACAAAGTCGTAGAATTACAAGAGCACAAGTTCAAAAAATTGTTTTTGAATTAGAAACAAGGCAATCTGAACATCAAACTACTCCTTCTACTTCTACTCCTTTTCCATCATCTAATATCAACAGTCATAGTAGTTTCTCTCCTATTCAAATTGCTAATTTAGAAATAGTTGAAAATTTTGACAATGTTCCTCTGAATAGGGGAAACAATACAAATAATGCAAACAACACAAATAATGCCAACAGTACTCTACGTCAACTTTCACGTCCAACAATGAAGATGAACCTGTTTGCTTTATTCTTCCTGAATTTAACATACCTTTCAAATTAAATTCTGTATTTCTGAATAAATTACCAGTCTTTAATGGACATATTGGTGAAGATCCTCATAGAGATATCAAAGAATTCGATATTGTTTGCAAATCTAATAGAGTTAATGGTGTTGATGTCGAAATAGTTAAACTATATGCTTTTTCTTTTAGTCTTCAAGGCTACGCTAAGGATTGGTTATATGAATTACCTTCCAACTCTATTAATACTTAGGCTCATATGCAAAAACTGTTTTTACATAAGTATTTTTCACCTTCTCGAACTACTAATCTCAGAAAAGAAATTTCTGGAGTCAAATAAAAGTTAAGTGAAGGCTTACATGAATATTGGGAAAGATTTAAGAGATTACGTGCAAGTTGTCCTCCCCATAGTATTTCTGAAAATTTACTTTTTCAATATTTTATGAAACAATGTTACCTGAAAAAAGCCATAGAATTATTGCCTCTGATGGTGGTGCTTTAAGTAATAAAACCCCAGCAGAAGCTAGAAGATTAATAGAGATTTCTGATCAAAGTTCTCAAGACTTTAGTTCAATATCTTATTTGAAAAGAAAAAGCCTTGTATCAAATTCTTCATCCTCTGATAAAATACTGGATACTATTATCAATCTATTGGATCAATCTTTCAATAAAAGTCAACTAGTTAAAGCTTGTAACATTTGTTCTAATTTTGGTCATTCGAGTGACACTTGTCCAACTCTTTATGAAGAAGAAGTAAATGCTGTAGGATTTCTTGGCACACCAAACCAACCAAGACAAAACTAATGGAATTATAATGCTGATCTATTGTCTTCCTTTTCATAGAGCATAGCTCCCTTAGACTTGATTCTAAGCACCACTTCAGGTTGTTTCACTTTCTACTTTGCTGATGTAGTAGATGTGTCGACCTTCTTTTGTTGAGTAGTAGAGACTTTACTCTTTTGCTCCTTTTGTGCAGCAGAGGTCTCACCCTTTTGCAATATTTTTGTAAGAAGTTGTTTGACCTCTTCCTTGCCTTTTGGAGGGATTTCCTTAGCGTTTGAGCTTTCAGTCTCATTGACCTAGTTTCTATATCCCAATCCAAATCGATCATATGAGGATTGACCCATGATCAATATTTTCTGAAGATCTAAGGTCATTCCATTTCATACATCAACCTGCTTTTTATAGTTCTGCATTCTTCTTGGTTAGTTGATCCACCAATTCTGTGAGAAATTTACTTTGCATCTGATTGCTTGAGTTCATTTTCAGCTACAAGTAAGTCATTTGACTTCTCTCGATTTTCTCACTGGCTAGATTGTAATTTTCTCTTAAAATTCCAATCAACTCAAGGTTTTCATTATTCTCCCTTGTTAGGGCAATAAAGTTCTCAGAACTCTCTTGAAGAGGCTCGTTAGAAATAGAGAGATCAAATCCCTATTTTCTATCCTTACTCCTGGCCATGAGACAAAGTTGAGCATTTGAAATAGTTTCCTTATCATCTGAGTCTATCTCACTCCATGTCTTTACGGCATAGGCTTTGCCATTCTCCCTTTTTCCATAGCTTACTTTGTTTTATTCCTTTTACTTTCTCTATGCAGTAGAGTCATGAGGAATTTGTTCGCATTGTGCAGCAAAGTGAACCTAAATTGTTGCACAGATTTTCTTTTATGGAATCTACTGCAGATGTTGTTCTTGATGCAGACTAGTGAAGTTTCTTCCATTGATCTTCAATCACAACTCTGAGAACGATTACCAATCACTTTGAGAGAGTTTTTTCTTGCCAATGAATCTCACAATCGTCGTCAACCTTCTCCAAGCTTGATCGATCACCTTTTATAAGGCTCAGGGAATTTGAACCCGTGACTGTATTGTTCCGACGTTTCTCTGAGTTTCTAGCCTTAAACCTTGGATATGACCGTTTCTTTGATTCCTTATCAAATCAACCATCAGCTCTGCTGCACCCAGTCTGGTGCACTTCATCCTAAGCTGCAAGCCACCTCCGCTGCACCAATTCTGCTGTATTTTTTACTTGGCCTTGATCGAGAGATTTTAATCCTAGAACCTGAAGCATTTGTGGTCGTTTTCTATTTATGTTTATCCCAATTGCTTATCTAGCCCCGTTTGTAGTAGTCTGCATCTGGGTGATTCACATTGACCCTCCAACAGTGATCTGCCGCATGCGTCTCTGGACTGCAACTCACTAACCTAGTTCACAACCTAAGCAACAAACCATAAGCATGTCATACTCTAAAGTTTTTTTCATCAATTTTATACATCTGGAGGGATTGTACATTCCAAGCAAGATCAATCCTAAGTCGTACCAGCAAAACATGAAAATGAAGAGAAATAAGTGAAACGCTAAAAATGATACAAAAACTTCACAAGTTGAAAATAATATCTTTGTCGTTATCTCCCCGACAACGGCGTCAAAATTTTGAAGTGGTCGTCATTAAGCACTCACAATTAATATCTCCCACTTAAACAAACTACAGTAGATATGGCAAGCAAGAGTCGATCTCACAGAGAGAAAAGACAATAAATATGGAACTATGCTAAAAAATATCCAACTCGTGAATGAAATCTAATCAAAGTACCGTTTCAACTTGTGGGGATTATTCAGAGCATAATTAACTAAGAAAAATAACTAGTAACTAAGGTTGTAAACAATATTATGAAAATATCATCATGATCTTATAGCAATCATTAAATTGATAATGATTTAAGTATAGTGTGAGATTTTGATTATTATGACATAATAACACACATGACATAAATTGGTCCAACAAGAGTATTAAGACCCTACATGAACAAATAAGAAACTAAGTTAGCGACCATAAAGAGTTCAACATGGAATATAGATATACTTATACCTCATATATGATATAACATCAAAAGGGTTCAACATTATAATAATGTAATATGCCAATCTAGGTTCGGCATCAAAAGAGTTCAATATTTTAACTTAAATCAGATTTGCTTAATATTAACCATAAAGAGTTATGGTTAAATTCTCAATTGAAATCACAAACTAAGATAGGAGATCAAGGTACCAAATCCACAACTTCAATAATTCATCCAATATCACATTATCAATATCTAAATCAAGTATTAAGCTCTTATCTCATCTCATGCATCATGATCATGGATAACAAGGAAATTACTCACTGCACAAAATTAAAGACATCAACAACATAGAAAATGAATAAGATTCCACAATCATGATGAAATAAACTTGAATTAAATGAAATATTCAAAACAAATGTCCAGAACGAAGTTGTCAGAATAGCTATGCCTCTGAAAATGGAAGTAAGGACAACGAACAACGATCACGAAACGAGCAAATCTAATTTAAATCTAATGATCGGAATATTGAAAAACAATGGAAATTGATGTATTTACCTAAAAAACTGAATTAAATCTGTGTAAATGATGAAATACAGAGAATATATTAAGGAAAATACATATTTTTCGAACCCCATAAAAATTACAACAAAAAACGTGCTTTAGTCGACCAAGATTCACATGCCGTGACTATTTTCACGGGCAGTCAGGCGATAAAAATGTCACTTTTTGAACTTCAAGTTTTTGATTCAGAAGCCTTTTTATATCTTTATCTGCACGATCCCAGCTCCATATTATCCAAATAATTCCAAAAGCCTTGAAAATGTCTTAAATCTTATGAATTTGAATTGCACCTTTCCATTTGACTCCTGCTTAATCCAAAAATAGCTCAAACTCTTTCCCCGCCAATAAAAGTAAGGAAAACATCAATATAAAGACCAAAAAAAAATTAACAAAAAAAAAAATGACATGAAAAAGGGAAAAGTAATAGATAACAGGTGTGGAGAATATACATAAAAAGTGTTTAACAAACCAAACCTGCAAAAATTAGCTATCAAAGTTGACATACTAAAGGCATATGATACAATCATTTGGAAGTTTCCGATTGATGCTCTAAGGGTAGTAGGCATATCTGAGAAAATGGTGAGACGGATCCATGTCCTTATATCCACTACTATGTTTTCTATTCATATGTAAGGAGAATTACATGGCTACATCTCGAGCAATAGAGGCCTCAGGCAAGATGATTGATGTATGTTGTCGCAGGCATGTCAAATCAATATTTATAAGCACTCACTTACACTCTAAAAATATTTAAATTAAAATAGTAGTGAAAGTGAGGGTCGAACCCACAGAAACGACCGTAATATTATTTATTTCTTTTTAATCAAAGAACTATTATAATTATGAAAACTGAGATTGGGGGGTTTGTAAATTAAATGAATTGAATCCTATTAAACTACGTAAAACTAATTACTATGTTATGGAACTAAATAGGTGTTTTCTTTTTTTAATTAAAAGGTAGGGAATAGATTAATTTCGTTCTCATTTCAAGAATCAATCATGGATGATAGTTAAATTGTTCTGTCATTCAGAACAGTTTGGTTGTAACAAAGGACACTCATTTAGCTATGTTCTCTAGAGTATTAACAATGACGAAAGCGCTCATATATCAAACTAATTATCTAATCTAACATATGTCAAAAGCTTTCATATATCAAGTTAGATAATCGATTCAAGCAAGGAATATACCAGTCATGAATTCATAGCAAGAAAGCTTAAACTAATCATTCATATGCCAAATATCCTAATTAGGTCATGACAAAAAGCTCAAATCATAAACTAATTAGTTGCTACTAAAAAAGGCAAGAAAGGTTAAACCATTTAGCTAAATTAACCTATAATAACATCTAAGTAACTAGTTTTGACATAAATTATAGAGTTAACATGGTATAGTCAAAGTATAAATCAATCTAAGTGGTCAATCGAGCTGAAATGATGGATCAACTATGATAAAGGTTCGAACATTGACAACATTAAAAATCATACAAATCCGATTTTAATTAACCTAACATCATCTCATGATCTTTTAACTCCAACTACATCTATCAAACCCTACAAATCAACTGCTCAACCATAATCATGGAAATCAACACAATCATAATCATCACATGCATAATCATCATCAAATCAAAAACGTTAAAGGGATAGAAGACAATATAATGATGAAAAATGAAGATCCAATGTGTAATGAATAAGATCTATAGCAACATCCAACAATCGAGCGCCAACACATCAAAATCTGATCCAAACCAACTAAGGGAAGTATGAAAAGGGCCATAATCTAAAGAGTTTCGCCGTCAAAAGATGCAAAAATCTATGATTAAAACGAACACAAAAGGATCATATTTAGAGAAAAATTGAAAATCCTAAAAAATCTTGTGAAAAGCTCGTGAAAATATTCTTAATAAATCGTGTCATGACTGTGACCAAGCCTGTCATGGTCATGACCATCGTGCTGAGCATTCTGTTTCAATTCTACCCTTCATCACGGCTGTGACCAATCTTGTCACAGTTGTGACCATACTTAAAATGCCTTCTGCACTGTTTTTTTGCATTGGTCACAGTCGTGACAAACCTTGAAATAGCCGAAAAAGTTTTTTTTTTAATAGAACTCCATCTTGATCGATGGAATACCTTATGTAGCCCTTATATCATCATGAAACACTTCAAATGACATCGTTTGTACCTTCAAAAATTGCCTCGAATCATCATCTATGCGTCATTAAACTTTTATGCTTTATGCACGCTCAAAATAGCCTTAAACGTATGGATTTAGCTCAAAAATAGCTCCAAACATCTTTCAACATCAATGGTATCATCTAATGAACATGACCATCTCTAGAAATCATCAAAATCATCATCAATGATCATCCAATCGTCATATTTTATCACGATCATCTTCATGCATTTTCTATCCATTTTATACGAACCACCAAAAATCGGTTTTCTCGATCAAATATATAATGAAAACATACAAACAACAGTACCAACGCTCTAGAACAGAAATTAAACTAAAATAACAATATAAAAAACTAAAAAAAAAATACAAAAAACGAAAGGTTTAACAAAAATAAAACATGAGTGTTTTTACGCTCATCAGTGATCAACAATCACCATATATGCTTATTATAGCGATGGAGTTCTTTACTGGGATCTTTGAGAGAAAGACAAGCAACTTAGACATTCAACATCGTTGGTGATGTAAGAAAGTGTAGAGGAGCAACCCTTTTTTTTTCTTTTTTTTCTTCTTCTTGTTTTCTTGTTTTTTTTTTTTTTTTTTGGATGATAGGATTATGCTCTGTGAGGGAAATCTGAGATCTGCAACTATTCTAAAGGAGGGGTTTTTAGGTGTACATGCTAACATACATAAATCAGAGATATTCATGGAAGGAGGATATGCATAATATAAGGAATAGATCCCGCAGCTTTGGGGCTTCAATGAAGGAGTTATTCCTGCTAGATACCTAGGAGTGCCATTGATTACTACCAGACTCATAGCAAAGCTTAGATACCAAAAATTATTCCAAAAAATTAGAAAGAGAGTTGTGCTAACACTACAAAGCTGAGCTAATTAGCGATAGTCGATATTGATCGCAAATGGGTTGCAAAAGGCTTTTAGGGACAGAATTACGACAGAATTGATTGTTGGTGAATACTTGGTCGTTAATGGATTTTGCGACAGACAAAATTATTCCAGTTGCTAAATTGTGATAGATTAGTCTCAAATTTATGATAGAAATCCATTTAGTTGTAAAGTTTGTTTCCAACAACTTAGCGATAGCTGCTTGGGTTGTCACTGTTTAGCGACAGATTCTGTTGAAAATTGACGACAGAAGTAGTTGCAATCCTTATGTTTGGATTGTCAAAGTTTGCGATAGCTACTGTCGCTATTTAGCGACGAAAATACATGATCAACCACTAACCTGTTTTTCATAAAAAAAAAAAATGCTAAAAATGGTCGTCATCGGCTAGACACATACAACCCTACACCCAAATTGAATGTTTTCGCTTGACAAATCAGCATCCAAGACAAACAAAAATCCAACATCAATGTTTTTACCTAAATTAACTATTTACATAACATTTCGTCCACAGATCAAAAAAACTAACAAAAATATCCAAATATCAAACACAAAAATACATGAGTCTAATCAGCTGCACCATCGAGTGACGGTGGATTCCGATGATGGTGAGGACGTTGATCAAGCAGGTTACTGCAGCATTGATTGAGTTGTTCCGACAGACTCTCGATCGATTGAGTCTGTTGATCAAGGCGTGATGTCAAGGCCGCATTGCTCTTCTTCAATTCAGTAATTTGACGGTTAACTGTTGAGGAAGATGTCTTCCTACTCGAGGACAGTGTGTCCATAGACGCGCCCTTTCTTGCACCCTATCACCTAGTGGTACGTCCGGCTTTATGCGTCGCTTATCTCCTCCTCGGCTAGCTCCGTACCAAGCTCAGCTTCCATAAACAACTAATCCATAAGCTCCCTCTCTAGTACGGAGTATAGAGCTTGTAAAATAAAACAATAATCAAATCTGATATTAGCTATTTGATTGAAAAGAAAATCAATAAGTTAAGGAAAAAACGAAAAATTTGAAAAGCTTCAATCTAAAAAATTGAAAACCATCTCCTTGGATCTGTCATCACACCACACCACCTCGCTAGGCTCTCCAAACACTTCTTCGTGTATGTTTTCTCAAACACCTCCATATTTTTTGGTTTCTCTTTAGGTCCTTTTTTTTTTGCAAATAATTAATAAGATATCAATCATAATCATTTCAAACTAAAAATTTTAGAGAAAAAAAATTTAAATAATTTGATTAATTGATTTCGGAAAACAAGTTACTTATCATCTTCAAGGTGACACTGATAGTCAGCATCAATACTTCGCCTCTGCTTTGCTCCTGTTCTCCTGAGCAAGCTGCGATCGAGTCTGAAACTAGTGACATGTGTAACAACATTGTGATCATGAAAATTGAAAATAACAAAGATGCAAGGCATCATATGTTTGAGATAATAAATTAAAAAATCAAGAGAAAATATGAAGATTAATATGAATAAAAATAAAAATAAAAATAAAAATGCATACCAAATACTCTTGGGGTCCAGTGTAAGCCCAAGACGACCGCCATTAATATCCCGCTTATCATACTCAACTGCTAAATGGAACGATGAGCTATGAGAAGAAGGCAATGGTGGTGAAGCTGAAGGTGGAAGAGCTAGAGAAGGTGATGCAAAAGATCGACATAGAGATACTAATGGAGCAAGTGATCGACGAGAAATCCTTGGCGGAGCACACACACTAGGCTCCTATATCGAGATGGTCATACAATCATGAGGAGCCTGTTGATAAGTAGAAATAAGCATCGGCTACTCCGTATAATCATCCCCCATCTCCCCCTCGAGGTCAATCTCTTGAAAATCGCCCAAACCTCTCCTAGGGCATCGTCGTGTGAGGGGATCAACCATCTGTCTCTTACCTATACTTTTTCACAAAGATTGTCGAATGTTTCATCAATTGCATATCTTTGAAATCTAAGAAAACGACGAAAAATTTAAGAAATGATCTAGAACTTTTTAAATTTACCTGTAACTCTACCTGAAGGGTCAGAACCACCCCTATTCTTTACAATACATCGTCCTTACATCTACAAATTAAAAAATAAAAACACATAGCAACTTGCAATAAAAAAACATAGAAACGTAGAATAAAAATCACATACATAAACATACAATCAAAAACAGAAAATATCCAACTACAAATGAAGACCCATGATCATCGGAAAAGTGTGGATACCTAAGACTAACAAATGAGGACCCATGATCATGGGTACCATGTACAGATATTGCATGTGTTATTGCAGGAAATACAGGATGAACTATGATACCTGAATAGTGGATGCTCAAGGCACATGACAGGGAACAAAAAAAGAGTATGATAAGAATTAAACCCAATCATTAGGAACATTACTTATGCCAAAGCGCTTAAACCCAATCTACTTTCCATTAGCCAACTGTGTGATAAGGATTATGAGGTAGCCTATACTAATGACACATGTAGAGTCATAGATAAAGAGTTTAAAGAAGTTAAACTGATAGGTCATAGATTAAGAAACATCTATGCAATAGACTTCAACTTATCACAGTCTACACAAGTTACATGCTTTTACACTAAGGATGCAGACGAAACAAATTGACTATGGCATAAGAGGTTAGCACATCTGAACTTTAAAACAATGGCAAAATTATCCTCAGGCAACTTTGTAAGAGGTCTTCCTCAAGTTAAGTTGAGGAAGGATAAATTATGCAGACCTTGTCAAGAAGGAAAGCAGACTACAACAAGTTTCAAACCTGTCAATAAAATAGAGACCACAAGAGTTCTCGAACTACTGCACATGGATCTGTTTGGACAAGTAGATGTAGAGAGCTTGAGCAGGAAGAAATACACACTAGTAATTCTAGATGATTACTCGAGATATACTAGGGTTCCTTAGACAAGTACAAAATAAAAAGGGTAACAATTAGGTGTGACCATGGAAAAAAATTTGATCAATCAGGGGTTGACAAATACTGTGATGATCATGGCATCAACCACAACTTTTCTGCACCTAGAACACCACAACAAAATGGTGTTGCAGAAAGGAAAAACAGAACCCTTATTGAGACAGCCAGGACAATGCTCTCTAATGCAGACCTCTCAAAAAACTTCTGGGTTAAAGCAGTAAACACTCCCTGTTATGTGCAAAATAGATGCCTCATAAAAAAACAGCATAACAAGACACCATATGAAATATGAAAAGGAAAGACACCAACTTTCAAGTACTTTCATGCATTTGGGTGTAAATGTTATGTTCATAATAATGATACACAGCACTTAGGGAAATGTGACCCTAAAACAAATGAGGGAATATTTCTAGGGTATTTCATATGCAGCAAAGCCATCAGAGTATTCAACAAGGAAACACAAACTGTAGAAGAGTCAGTGTATGTTTCTTTTGATGAATCTGAGTCAATTCTAGACACTGCTGATGTTCTTGTTGAGGAATGTGCATGCATAGATGATGAACATGATACAGACAAGGAAAATGACCCTGTAGTAAAGGAAGAGACGTCTGTAGTCCCTGAAGGCAAAGAAGATGCAGAAGACCCATAATAAGATGCAGCAGGGCAAAAGCTGGAAGAAACTACCCTTGACTAGCATGAGGACAAAGGCAGATAGATCAAGGCACACATTGAGAAAGACATAATTATGGACAAAGATGCCCCAGTACAGACGAGGAGTGCAACCACAAAGGAGTGCCTGTCTGCTTGCTTCATATCAGAAATGGAGCGTAAGACAATCAATCAAGCTCTCAGTGATCCTAAGTGGATAGATGCCAAGCAAGAAGAACTGAATGAGTTCGAAAGAAATCAAGTATGGTATCTTGTGCCAAGACCAAAGAACTATCCACTTGTTAACTACATGAAGGTGTTCAGGAACAAATCTGATGAAAATGGAATCATCATCAGAAAAAAATCTAGACTGGTGGCCAAAGGGTACTCTCAAGAAGAAGGGATCGATTTTGATGAGACTTATGCCGCAATTGCAAGATTGGAAGCATTATGAATGTTCCTGGCGTATGCTGCATACGAAGACTTCAAAGTCTTCCAGATGGATGTCAAAAGTGCTTTTCTCAATGGA
>JAOVYX010001049.1:0-13005 GCA_035668315.1 Drosera spatulata | reverse complement strand
CCCCCACCCCCCCACATTTTCATAAATGACATGCATGTTAGTAGGTTCCATTTTGCTAACTACAATTAATTACTTTCTTTCATATTATCCCTCCTGTTAGAATTTTAAATATTTCTCATGATTTGAAATTTCACAAAACCCACAAATCACTCCCTTAATCCATCAATTACCCCGACAAATTTGGTTAAAAGCTTCCTCCATTTCCACAAAAGATCAACTTTACTTCATTTCCATCTTTAAAACAACACTAAACAAAAAATTTCAACACTTCACAAAAAAAAAAAAAACACCATTCCATGTAGCCATTGATCAATTCCCCATAAAGTTCAAGCAAGCCATCCGCGCCCAAGATGCTACCCTGAGCTCGACCAAAAACCAACAAGTCGACAATGGTGTCGTCGTCGTCTCCTTCATCCATATGCATCACCATTCTCATATTCATCTCCTTGATGGCCGCAATGCCATTGCTGCATGCAGCGGATGCCCAGACGCAGAAACTAATCGACACCATATGCAGGCAAATGGAGCAATACCAGGTCTGCAACCACAACTTCAACAACAACCTCAACAGCCCGTCAGCCAGCCTGATCGACCTAACAAAAATAACCAACGACCAGTCGCTGGCCAATGCCACGGGCACTCTCGACTTCATCCATCAGTTGCAACTCGGGAATAAGAACCCTGACATGAGGAACAAGCTCGTTTCGTGAGGCGAAGGGGGACTTCGACGAGCAGAGGTTTAGGACATGGTTGGGGTCTAGAAGAAGTCCGTGAGGCCGCAGAGCAGCTGCGCCGTCGGATCTCAAGAACCCGTCGGAAGTAAGGAACTCACAGATGAGGATTCTAATCACCATGGCTGTGGTCACAGGAAGCCTTATTGGTATTTGGTTGGTTAGTGAGAAATTAGCTTAGCTAGTTAGTCCCAAGTTATTATAATCTTGGTTCATTTAATGTGAGCTTATTAAATGTCTTTCTCAATCTCGAGCACAAATTCAAAACCTAGAAATGGGGGAATATCAGTTACACCCAATCCCCTCTTATGCGGGAATCACGGAACCCACTTGGCTTGGCTTAAAAATACAAAAGCGCAATATAACTACGCTCACCCAGTGCAATAATGCCCACCTCCTTACATCGTAAACTAAGATACTACAATCATGAGACGTCTTTTGACACGAGTATCTGATCCATAGCTCATTTGTACATACATACTAAGAAAACTACTATCCGAAAGTAGCACTATCCGAAAGTAGCACTTCAACTAACATCTTTCAGAAATAGCAAGGGAGGCGCAGATTCAACATCAAAATATTATCACTGTAGAACGTGTTTGTTACACTTGTTCATGGGCAATAATCCATATATATTCCTAAAATCTACAATGCCATCTTATGGATTCACAAAATTTGAGATGGGTCGCTATCGAACTATGCACTCAAAAGACAAAATTAAATAAATAGAAGCAGATACAAGGCTGATCCAGGAAAAATGGTAGTGAGATTCAATTGGAAGAAAAAAACAGGACAGAGAGAGAATAGACTCATACATACAAGGCGTGATACTACCGTGGGAAGAGCATCACCAAGAGAAGGGGCTTGCTCCTAGTAAGAATATTTCATTCTCTACATCCTTTACCCACTGACAAACACGGTTGCACGTCTTGATCGCCAATGCCTGCAACATTCAGAACAGTCCATCCCAGCATGAGAAACCGTAGCCTTTGTAATGATAATCTATAGTTGCATTTATAACCTCTGCTCGTGATTAACACGAAAATTATCTATGTAGCACACAGATTCCACTTTTTCCCCATACTTCCACCACTAGCCACAGGGTATAGTAATGGCAATAGATACTCCACTACAATTGAGATATTCATGCTGGTAAATATGCACCGGTAATTGTCAAGTATGGGGGTTAAAATGCTATTAAAGAATAATCATAAACAGCAGAAATACCTTGTCTGCAAGAGGATCAAACGCTGCATAAAGTTCAAAATCCTGCGTTACCCAGCAAAGGAGAACTGCGATATTCATACCCACAAATTAGTTAGTTACTAGACAAAAGACAACTAAGCAAGACTAATACAGGTGGAGCACATATGCACAGACAATATATAGAGACAAACAGGCATTTAGTCGAGCAAATGCACCAAAAAAAAAAAAAAAAAATTCTTACAGCAAACACATCATAATAGCACCAAACCCAAACTATGGCATGTAATCTCCACAAATCTACCTAAACCTGCAAGGCTCAAGCATGGTGTAACATGGGACATTACCATAGTGTTCATCTCTTCGAAACTGTGTCTTGTGTGTGCCACTCCCTCTATCATGCATTGATGCGTAGATCTTCTGGTAAGCTCTATACAACCTGAAAAGATAAATGATGACAAGGAAACTGGTTAAACCACTGGCCAGAGCATCAACTTGATAGCGCCTTTTGTGGCTTAAAACTAATAAAGTGGTTGTTGTGCTCTCTGGGTTTCATGCCTTTTCTGTTGCTGGGAAGTGTTGATTGGGGACGAGAATTCAGAAGATGCATATTGATCCAGATAAATGCTGCGATAAATAAAATGCCACAGTCCAGAATGGCCACCAATACCAGCATAGGCATCTCTGAAGGTCTCTGGAGAATGTTGTCCTAAATGGGGAGACAACGATCCGGATCGAGGGGATGGATTGAGAGGAAGATCTTCTACATGCATCCCCCCATCAAACATTGATCTATGAACTTCACTCAGAACATTTGACTTCAGGAGAACTGATTCGATACGAATCCTGTGGCAAACAACGAGTGAATAAAATATAATATCTTCTGCACAGGACAGACAGAACCAAGATATTTATAACTTAACAAGCTTTGATAAGATAAACAAGTGATCCACATATTTGATCATCATGAGCGTTACCTGCACTCCTTTAGATGATAAAAAGCGTCTGAACTAGTGGTAAGTAACATCAAATATGTTTCACCCTGCAATAAGGGTTAGGTCAATTCTTGCAAGCAGCAGTAGTGGCATGCAGCTAACCATGCATGATATGCCAAATGCTTTAGGTATTCGAGTTAGATACAGAATATCACTTACATCAAGATAATGAACATAAGCATATAAAAATGCCATAGGGTTGTATCTTGGCAGGCAGATAGGAGAAAATGATTCTGATGTCCTGCACAGAGCAAGACTAAATGTTAGACTATTCATATAGGAGTGAATAACAACTAGAAAAGTAGAATAATTCCAGTAAAATTAATGGAGAGGGTGTCAAGCAAACAACAAATTCACGCAAACATGTTTTGATTTTAAATCGCAGATATGGAATAGCAACAGCAGCAAAGTATGTATATAGGCAAAGACGCCATGACAAGGACAAGGGAAAACCCCCAAGTCTAGCACTTACCTGAAGGATTCAGATGACATAACGAAGTTTGAAAGTAACAGCATATCATCAGGATGTAATGACGCCTTTTGAGCTCCAACAAGACTGACAACCTGTATTAACATATCAAGAATCTAATATGAGAGGGTTATGAATACAGATAGACAGGCTACAGGAGGTACTGGAGTAGCAAGCACCTTGTGTTTACACATCAATATTGCAAACAGGACTCCTGAATCAGCCACATCTTGCAATACCGCACCTGCTGCTTGTCTAGTCGGATAAGCAAGAGGAAGACAAGTGTAGGCATGAAGGAAAGTAGCTGGATTCCTAATATACGAGAAAAGAAATAAACATCACTTGTTCACATATAGATTATAGCAGTCGAAATTAAGGACAACAACAGCCACAAAAAAAAAGGAAAAAGAAAAAAGTTCAAAAAACAAACAGAAGGGATTGCAAGGAAGGTCAGACATCAGTTCAAAAACAACTCACTCAAGAGAAGAAACTATTAAGGATAAGAGAAACAAACCAGCTGAAAGAGTGGATGAGAGAAGAGAAGACAGCGTCTGTTCCCCCTAGCAGAGGTGTCATATCAAACTTTGAGTTCTTCTCAAAACACCGATTAACTGATTTCGTCAAAATAAGTATCATCTGCCAATTCAAAACCACTACAATTAAGTTGGCTCCTCGCCCTGCTGTTCAGCTATGATAGGAAAATGCAAAATTCTGTCTGATTTTAGTTTATTCTGTAAGGAGTTATGGTGGGGCAATTCATAGAAAGCTAGAGGTATAAACCAGCGATACCTGACCATAAATAAGCTCCAGCTGTCCCCTCAACGACTCGTATGGTTCCTCGGTACAACTTATGCACACCAAGTAAATTGGACCTTTCACAAGGAAAACAACCTGATCAAAGAAGCAATGCTAAGCATCACAAACGGCTAAAAATAGACCTCATCATCATTCATACTAGAAAACTGAAAAGCATTATATATGCTCCCTAACAAAAAGCTTTTGTTTGGACACTAACCTATGGCTTGTTCATGCAGCAAAAACAGTGAAAAGGGAAAGGCACTCATGAAGAAGATCAATATGAACATAAATACACGACCAAGAAACTTGTTTCGAGAATTTGATTCTTTCCTTGAAAGGTAGATTAACATATTGCTGAGCAACATCTGGTAGCAAGATCAAGAGCATCAAACATGGTTTCAGTAACACACTAGAAATTTATGCTATTCAAGAAAAAGAAAAAGAAAAAAGTGAAGGAGGTGCATTGAGCCACAGGCTCTTCTCATATATATTTTAAAAAAAACCTAAGACGAAAGAGTAAAATGAATAAATTCATCCCAAGAACCAGAAACTAAGATTCTAACCTGGTGTTTTCCCGCTCTCACTAGCTTCACGCAATCACCACTGGAAAAAAGAAAAAGGAAAAAAATGATTGATTATATTTCAAATATCGGCCTCAAAAGATCACAGTGAGCTTAGGGAAAATAAATAGTTTATCAACCCGAAAGAACCGATAGGAAGCTAGAGGTTGTTCTGACAACTATGAAGAACAACGTCAGGTACTAAATAGAGCTCCTCAATGATGTAAGTTAGTTTGACTTTATTAAAGTTCCTTGACCCATAAGAAAGCGAACATCAGACTTTCAGAAGACAAGCTGGAGAAAATAAATCTAGCTATTATCCACATGATCCTTCCAAAATTTGCCTTGTTTTGAGTTATCAGGAAGCTAGTTCCAGTCACATACCCATTCTCCACAAAAGAAATAATGGCTTGCAATGTGGCCGAAAATCCAGCAAGCTTGTGCACGTCACCGTATCTATAAGTTGACACGAGGCAAGAACACCATAATATATAACATATTCAATTCTTAAACCAAAGTCACTGAGGATCAACCCTTTTAAGCGAGTGTTCATTATGCTCCAAGAATGGCCATAATCTTACCTCGAATATATGGGTTTGCCAGAGTGACTCAAGATGAAAAAGTGCTTTTTCCGTTTCCTCCATGAAATTGAAGCATCATCCTGCATTTTATGCTTGATTCATTAGTACAGTCTCAAATAAATACATCATTGTTTCAACATTTTCACTCAAACACCCATATTTTTATAATTGTCAAGCATATTCATCTGGTACTGTGTCCATATATCAGCGCTCAGATAAACAACATTGGCAGCTATCCAATGTCCATTCAAGACCAGTATTGGCCCACCAAGCAACGATCTTAGTGATTTTTAAACATAGAACTAACATGCATACAACAATGCTTGCAACTAGCTGACAACAATCAGAAAATCATCGAACCATTCACCACAACATGCCATCTACTTCACAAACTTCGTAGAACTACATCAATTATTGACAAAATGAATTCCAGCAACAATGATCAACGGCAACTAACCTCGTTGACATCTACTTTTCAATGGTCAAGCATATATCTACGCTCGGATATACAACATTAGCAACTATCTAATGTTCATGCAAGACCAGCATTGGTCCACCGAGCAACCATCTTCAATGATCAATAACTTCTAAACGTAGATGCATACGACTTGTGCTTACCACCAACAACTAACAACAATCATCACACAATCAATGAATCACTTCGAAATTTCAAGAACTATACGAAAACAACAACATTTTTACTCGATGAATGAATCTCAGCAACACTGACTGTTGATCACTCACCTCATTGACATCTCGCTTCCCGGGAACCCAACCCTCCCCCAAATCCGCCGCCGCCACACCATTCCCAAACCCCCCGCCGCTCCACGTCCTTCCAATTCCCATTCCCATTCCCTCCTCTTCCTCTTCCTCGATCTCGTCCGCACTCAAACCACCACCACTACTACTCCCTCTCTCGCCGGCGTATCCACTACTGCTCGGACTCCCCACCGCTTCCACCTCCACCTCCGAATTCACTATCCTCACTCCACCACTTCCACCTCTCTTCCCCTCACCGACGCTGTTCTCCTCCACTCTCGATCCAGCAGCATCCGAACTTCTTCCATTCACATGCGATTCCTCGATCACCGTCCTCTCTCCATCATCCTCAACCTCGCGGCTATCGGTATCATTCACCTGAATCGATTCCAATTTCTCTCCGATGCCGTTGACTGAATTCGCTTCAATTGAGCTAGGGTTTGGTACCTCTCCATCGACGACAGCAACGGCACCGGAAGCGGTGGGGTCATCGGCCGGCGGCGGGTGATTAGGGGAATCGGAGTCCATGAGAAGATCGAATTCGATCGAAGGAGAATTGGAGAGGTGAAAGGGGAAGGATTGATCGAGGTGAAGTGCGGAGAGAGAGAAGAGGGGAAGAAGAGGGTGGAAGGTTCCTTGGGGAGACGTGCACCGGTCGGTCAAAGGGAAAACCGACGAGGAGAGGAGAATGATGACTTGACCCGTTATGCGAAACGGGTCGGGTTTCGGGCCGAGGGGTGCGAGCCTGCGAAGAGATCGAGAGGATTGTTGGAATACGATGGAGACCAGGTGTCAGTTGACAAAAACTTGGCGTCACACGTCGTAGGATTTTATGTCACTCACTAATCTTCTGTTTCATTGCAAAATAGCGCCCTTTACAAAAATATATTCCAAAATCGTATCAGCCTTGACATTATGCTGGAGTATCAAAAGTTATACGGGTAATAGAACACCAATAGATACTGTACATCTTAATTAATATTCTCTTCGTCTCATACTACATGCAATACTTTTTATCATTATATTATTAAACACATAGTTTGAGGAAATTTGTTTGTCGTTTTAATGACGCAAGAAAATTCCGTTGTAGTATATAACTTAAATTATCACTAATGTTTGATTATCTCGCGACGCTAATTAAACTTTATATCGACAAGTATGTTTCAAACTGTTACGTTTAATTCGGATCAAGGAAGTATTTCATTTGTCTATGAAAATTACTATACTTTGATTGTATGAAAACAACAAAAATTGGCAGGGGAGATGACGAAATGATTTTTTTCATGTTTCTTTTATGTAACATTAATGACAATTCATGCATTAATATCTTGGAAGAATTCTCCATAGATACGGAGATTTAATGGCATAAAAATACATCAGCTTGGTTTTTTTTTTTTTTTTCAAAATGTACCTTATCAATATTTATTGCAAAAAAAAAATTCAAAATTCAAATCTAAATAACAAATCACTATTAATAATTAGTATGACAGAGTCGTCTGAAGTCTCAAACCCACTATCAGTATGTCCCTTTTCTATGATCAATATGTCATCGAAAAACGCACGTCTTCAATTCTTTGACAACAAAAAGAACAGTTCGTCTTCAGTTCGTTGTAGAAAAAAAATCCACAGTTGTCATCAACAATAGTCGTCATCGATCAACATCGAAAATTAACAAGTACGTCAATCAATAATGCATAGTACGCCCCAAAATAGTCTAAGCATTAGTCGATGCCGGAAACATTTACTACGGTAAAGAAATTCAGCATGTCTTTGACGAAAATAACAATGCGACTTCAAGTCATCATAAAACAACAACCCCTCGCTACCATCAACCATTATTGTCATCAATCGACATCACAAAATAAGAAGTACGTCATGCGTAGTACGTCCTTTCAACCATAGCGGGCATTGATCATTGTCGTCATCAATCGACATCGCAAAATGACAAGTATGTCTACACAGTACGTCTCAAATAATATGGTACAGAGTCATCACGCACAAACTGAATTCAACGTCCTTGATTCGACCAAGAAACTAATACGCCGTCTTCAACCCGACAAGATTCGAATTAATCGTCTTTCGCTCGATCAAGTTCGATACACCAAATTCAAACCCATTGTCTCCGACTTCTTCGAATTCGAACTCACCATCTTCGTCTGAACAGATTCGACACAACCATTATGAAGATCGGATATGGGTGATTTAATAATTTTGAATTTAACCAAAAGATGTGAAATATCGTTAGATAATATGAAATCTTTCGGTTATTGATTTGGGTGTTTGGTTGGTGGCTATTTTGTAAGGGGAATACAAAAGGAGAGAATTAAGGGTTGAAAATTAGGTTATGTGTATTCGAATTCAATTTTCAAAAAAAAAAATGAAAGATATTGAATCTTAAAAAGGAAGGAGGGAGATTTTGGTTTTGTTGAAAAAATAAAATAGTAGGATACTTATTGAGCATTTATTTTATAAAACAGTACTTGTGGATAATTTTTTCTAATATTTTCGAAAGTTGTTATGATCATTTTGAAATAAGCTTATGAGCCAATAATATTTGTGTAAATTATTAATATGTCTTATTTTTTAAACTTATTAACGAGGAAGTCACCCCTAACTTATTAATTACAATTTGATCTTATTTGGTTTTATTTTAAGAATGATTTGTTATCTTTTCTTATTAGATATCATGAAATTGAAATCTTTTATTTTTTATAGATGACTAATTAATAAATAATATAATGAGGTATGATTAATTGGTATATAGTTTAGATTTTGATGACTAATAGGTAATTCTTTCATAACACTTACTCCCTATGTGCCAAAAATTTTACATCGTTTTGCTTTATTGATCGATCTTGTATTGTTTGCAACATTCCCTATTTTGGAAGGTTTTGTGTGCTAAAAAAATTAAAGAAAATGGAAAGAAAAATATTATGTGATTTAAAAAAAAATTATCTATTTATCATCAAAATCTTAAATATTTAAGAATTGATCATACTCATTATCTTATTTACCAATTAGACATCTACAAAAAATAAAAGATTTCAATTCAATAAAAAAATACAACAAATCATTCCTGAAATCAAATCAAATAAGATAAAACAATCATTAATATGTTAAGGATGGCTTCTTGATAAAATAATTTCAAAAATAAAAGATATTGATAATTTACATTTGAAAAAATAAGCCTAAATTTATATACATAAAATAAACAATAAATTCCCCTATGGTACATGTTTTACAAAATAATTCTCATTTGATACAACCCTGGAAAATATTTTTCATTTCATACATTTTTCTTCCATACACAGTTATTTTCTCCTCTGTCTCCTCCGCACCACCTCTCTCCGCCTCCTTTCCACTTCCATCATCTCTGTTCATCCCCTCTTCCTTCACCCTCATCTCCCCAAACTCATTTCCTATCCCCCATCACCTTCCCTGTGATGAAGCTGAAGATCAACAAAGTCAGCGATCTCAACTCCATCTCCGTCCTCCCTCCACACTCAGAGAAACCAAAAGAATTTATCCTCGATCTGTTGAAGAGTTCCAACTTGAGTGATGCCCAACCAAGAAGCCGAGAGGCAAATTCGTAGTAGACCTGACGTTCGATCCTTTCAAGTATGACAACACCAATTTTAAGAGCTTCGACGACAAATTAGCGAAGAAAGAAAACGTAGTTGGCCGTACATCGTTTAATGCAAGTTTGACCAAGGCAAGGGTTCTTTGGGTTACTGTTATTGGGGCAGAAGAGATTGAAGGAGAACATCATACCAATCCACATTGTCAAGTCCTGTTCAGAGGCGAAAAGAAGAAGACAATTTCAATCCAGCTAGTCAAACTTTCGATATACCTCAAAGGCAAAAATGAACAGGCACCCTGTTTCAATTGTTGCAATTTGAATAGACGTTATGTTTCAAAATGAACAGACGCATTATTTGTAATAGTGTAGTGTAACAGTGCAGACACACTGTGTTGATTACATGGTTAGATCGATACTTCTATTGATGCCCCAAGTTTGAAATACTTCAGATTTTAATGGTTACTTATGTGTTGATTACACATTGAAGAATTTGAGTTCCCTAACTGAGGCGGGTATCGATAAAAAATCGTTTTATATTGATACAGTTCCAGATTCAACACAGACACTCGTTGCTAGTGTTGCTATGGTCAAGATCCTGTCACTCTCTGGTTTCTGTCTATGGTCACGATCCTGTCGCTCTCTGAGCCTTACATCCTTTACTTGTTTCACGTTAGTTACTAGCAGATGGTAGCTATCCAGAACATCTTTTTGAGTTGCCCATATTTTGTAATTTGAGAAGTTTGGAGATTGGCCATCCAAAACACGGGTATCTAGAATGGACAGATTCGAATTCGCTGCTATAGTTGATTGCTAGATCCTCACTACTGACTACTATCACGTTTGAACGAGTATGATCCTCACTATTTGGTTAATCAGTGTAATATTTCGTAAAAATGAAGTTTACATGGTTTGCTGAACAGCTTTTTTTCATCCCCATCTTACTTTTGGTTTGTTTTATGTAGGTTCGAACTCGTCCAAAATACATTTATCCAAAAAAAGAGCTGGTTCCGTTTTCATCAAGCCTCCAGAAAATCAAAGTTAAACGTTTCTTTGGCCGTACAGTGGAGTTGGATTTAATCGATTATCTTTTACTAAATACGGATTTATTGGAGGACCTGATCCTACACAAGGAAGGAAAGATGACTACTGAAGAATAATTATGAATAAGTAAACAACTGATGAATATGAAAATGAGCTCAAACTCAAAGCACTATTATATACAGCTTACATGACACCGCGGTCGTTTCAAAAGTCACAAAAGCTGCAACTTTCGTGCAGAATCTCAATCTAGTCAATCTAAGACCGTGAACAAGTGTTCCTATGTTCCCTTTTATGTTTTGAGACTTTGGTTGGACTATTTTCGAACTTCCAACTCAAGTTGCATTATCCACTGATGTGTAGTTCTCATGTACTTTTTAATGGTTAGGCGCACTGTTTGTAACAGTGCAGACGCACTGTTTATATGAGAAGCTGGGATATTGATGATTGGGTGGATCGATTTGCTGGGGTTAGGCGCATTGTTTGCGTGGTCTATCCTACGCGTGATTTGTTGTGGCTGTTCATTGAAGAATGAAGACGTTGGGGTGGTAGAAGGGTGACGATGAGCCCGTGGTGGTAAGGTGGTTGGATCAGACCTGGTGGTGTTCAAGGGGAGATGACGTTGGTGATGGTGTTATGGCCATGGGTTTGGGTTTTGGGTTTTGAGAGACGGAGACGGTGGAGAGTAAATTGGAGGTGGTGGGGATGATGAAGGGGGCGGTGGTGGGGGAGGAGAAGGGGTTGGTGGTGAAGGGGGTGGTGGTGGAGAAAGGGTGAAATTGTATGTAATGAATTTTTTTTTTTTAGTGTATGTGTTGGAAAATATTTTGAGTTTTTGGATTTTTTTGAGAATTTTACCTAAAATAAAATATTACTCCACAAAATATATGAAACGGTATGAACTTAGGAGCTCAATGAGCCTGGGTGAATGGTGCATGTCCAACAGGATATTGTCAATGTATATTTTTTTTAAAGAAAAAATTATCCAGAGGTATCACTTAATCAAGTTAATTATCAGAAAGTACCATCTCTCTTTTTTTTCTATAAAGTACCTCTTATTATTATTATTTTTGGATTTTTTTTAAAAACGTATCATTTTGTGTGATTTTTAAAGATTTGATTTTATTCTTTTTCTTTTTGTTTTGAATTCCAATCTCACACTTTGGGAATTTTATTAGTAGAATGGTAAGATCTCGCGCTTTTTAAAATATCACGCTTTTGTCATCTTAGAACACATATCATGCTGTTTATAACCCACACAACCAACATACCATGCAACCCAACACAAGAAAATAAGCGTGAGGTCCGCTATTGTTGCGTCCTCAATATCAGTCATTGAATTCCACTCTCTTGTGATTCACAAGTTTTTAATTAGTTAAGCTTTAAACATCAATGGGTTGTACCGCCGGAAGTAACATAAAAGCACGCACTTACAAGTCCTCATAAAATACGTAAGACTCGTAGGTACCTACAACAGGTAACAAAAGTTCGTCTATCAGAGCGATGATGTCCTGACAGGTCCTTCTAAGGTCTAGACTGGCCATATGCTGGTGAGAATGCTGATCACCCTGTTAGTTTGACCTTGGCAAAGCGACGTCAGTCTCGTTCTCATCTTGACAAGATGAATTCAAAATCACAGTATGTCTGATGTTATTATCGTATATTCTTTTTCATTTATATTATTATTTTTTTATTTATTTTAGTTTTTTCGTTTTGATCGTAGTACGTGTTTGGATGATGCTTTTGTCAGGTTGAAGATGACGAATTTGGTTCTTGGTCGATTCGAGGATGATGGTTATGACGTAATAACGACGGTTGTCGGTTAAGGTTGACGATAATGATGACGTACTGATTTGCAGTACGTGGTTTTATGATTACAATACGTGGTTCTACTACGTGAGCGAGATCGACGATAATTTCCGGTTAGAGCGTAGATTTGAGTTTGAAATTAATTTTGTTTAGGAAAACCAATGTCTTGTGTATATTTTATTAAAAAAAAAATATGATGCATAAATATTTAACATAAAAATTATTAAAATATATATTGATAAAATATCTATTAAAAAAATAAAATAAAATATTTTTATATCGTTTATTCTCTGTATAAATCCCTACGAAAAATTCTCATTTTTTTAATTTTTGGTCGAATCAATGTACATTTATACACTCCTATTTCTGCCTAATCCCCACTGCCTAACGTTCAGTTGACTCCCCCAAAATCCCAAATAAACAGTTCCCCCCTCACCCCCACCCCAACCTCCCCCCATCAATACACCACACCTCGCCTCACT
>JAOVYX010001048.1:0-13006 GCA_035668315.1 Drosera spatulata | reverse complement strand
AAAAAATGTACTTATGCTGTTATTAGCAGGAGAACAATGGAGGTGAGATCAAAAAGGAAGAGCCCTTGTTAGAGCTATCTGAGCAAGCTGAGGCGACCAAGAAAGAAGAGCCCGCTGAGGAATCAAAACCTGCTGAAGAGCCAGCTGTCGAAACCAAAGTCGAAGAAACCAAACCCAATGAAGAGGCCAAACCTGAAGCTGCTGCAGCCCCTGTTGTCACCCCTAGAGAGCCTGAAAAGAAGCCTGAGCCCGAGGAAGTGGTAGCCGAGGAGCCAGTGGTAGCCAAGGAGGCAGAGGTACCCAAGGAGGAAGTGGTAGCGAAGGAGGAAGTGGTATCCAAGGTGGGAGAAGCAGTTCCGGAAACTACCACAACCGCCGTAGCAAGTGAGGCACAAAAGTCCGATGACAAAAGCGACACACCTCTTGTTACTTTGTAATGAGGTTTCTGCAGATTTGTTGTAAGCAGAACAATGCATAGTCCCATACAAAGATGTAAAGGGAAAAAGCGCTAAAGTGCACAAACTCAGGTAACCTTTCGAAAGATGTAATGAGAAACCTTCGTGACAGAAAAAAGAGCTCTCTTTTGTTTTGGATTCTTCATCTGTAACTCCAATATTACTAGCATTATATACTATTGCATATTTTAAAAACTTTGTACTTTATTGTCAACCTGGTTCAGGAGTCCATGCTTTAGAAATAATTGCCCAGTACTCATAGTCGGCATCCATATAAGAATTTTCGACGTTGATCTTCCACATAAAGAACGTCTTCAGAAGTGAGCAAGATATATATTCAGCAGAAACTTCAAGCCATAGCATATAACCAACCAGGAAATGCCGGAAAGATTGACAAGCCTGGGGAGCTGAGGAAGAATGAAAATAGGCCACAACAGCATTTACTCTTTTCAATACAAGAATGCTCCATAACAACTCCCTGATTTCGTTCCTTCAGAAATCATGAAATCATAACAGCGAAAACATAGATGTCATAATATTTACAGATAAACTAACTATCAAAAAAAAATATTTAGAGATATACTACCAATTCTCGTCTAATAGATATCCTTAAAATAGAGAAACGAAACAAGCTACCAATTCATTACCTACTCCTTAGCAGCGATGTTCACTTCCGCAGGCCCATGGACAAGAGGATTCTTCTTTGTAATTAGGATTACATGGTATCATGCACATCTACATCTTTCTAAATCATATCAGAATTCGGATTGTTATGCTATGTCCGAGAAAGTAACCTCCACACTAAGTAGGAAGCTAAGACCCCTGGCAAGTATCTTCCTTCATCTCATCATTCACGCACAGCATTCTTTTTCTCAGCTATAGAACTTCATTTTGACTAGGGCTATTGCTAACATATCAGAGGTAGACAAAAATCTACAAATAGCTTATTTCACTGAGAAAGAACTACAGAAAACAAACATGTCCAGAGGGAAGAATTGACTTCATTAACATATGAAAATTATTCTCCAAGTAACGTTTACGACAGCATTCCTACTGTGTACTGCAATTCACCACAGGCTTTGTCTAGGATGTAAACATAAGTTGCAAAGTGATTTCTGTATTTATAAATTCCCCCTCAATTGCAGGATATTGTGTTGCCTTGAACAACAGAAAGTCGCGGAGTACACTGTATGCTTAACTTGTACCAATTCGGTAACTTAAACTACCTAACAATTCTCCACGTATACCATTTATGACACCAGAAGCAAATGAGACACCTTTACTAGAACAGAGCCTCATTCTGAGCTTGCTCTTGAGTCTCATTCTCATCTTTGACAGCCAACATAACGAGAAGAAGCAATATGGGGTAGCTTATAGTTGTAAGAACCCAGTTAATAATTAGCTGATTCAAGAAAGAGAAGCTGTGCACATCGGTTTGCCAAGCAACTGCTGGCCCTGCACTTTGCACCCCCCTATAGAATCCACTATACCTGCAACATTCACACACACACACAATAAAAATCTTTAAACGATTGCATAAAAACCAGGATATCCTTTTGACTCAAGATTATTCACAGAACTGTTGATCACACCCACAATTGCTTCCTAGAGATAGGTAGAACAATGAGTATCTGTATCCAAATCCAAGCTTTTTCTTTGGTTCAATTGAAATCCAATGATTGGAGATTCAGCAGAAGCTGAAACATATCTTATGCCTCTTCACAATCAAACGATGGATACAACCACCAAAGGGTACATTACTTTTGTCATGATTTTAGACTCGTGCCACTATGTCCATCCAGTGACCAAAATTGACACAAGAAAGCAATCAACAAAGTCGCAAGATATAGTTATTACCTGCTAAGAGTCTTGGAATCATCAGCCAGGGAACCTATGACCCAGTAAACCATGCTCTGAAACATAGCATCAAGCAGTCCGAAACTGAAATACAACACAAAGGGACCAGCATAAGCAGCACCAGAGTCCTTGAAATCCAGCTTCCCGATCTTACTCTCATCGCCCCTGGAGTACCTAAGCTGATTCGCGAGCCCACAACCCCAAATCACAGTCCCTAGCAAACCCACAACAGCAATCCGAAACAACCCTCTCTTCCTCCTACTCTTGAAACTGAAATCCATCAGGTATCCAATCCCAGCAGACCCGACCATCTTGTCCTCAAATTAAACAACTCCCATTCACATTATTAAACTGATACGTATAAAAGAAGTTACTCCCCCAAGCAGCAGGGACGATCAACAACATCTTCCAATTCAAAAGCAACTTCAATATCTCCACAAACTCCGTCTGACACGTTTGAGTACACAAACTCCACAAACTCCATTCACAAACTCCGTCGTACACAAAGTCCCATCATCCCTAACCACCTTGCTAGGAGGCAAGATAGCGAGCGATAAAATCGCGCCAAGAGCCAGGAAACACATGAAGCCGATATAAGTCCCATCATTGACGGATGCAGCCTCACCCCTGTTATAATTCAGCACGAAAGGGATCAACCCACCGATCACACCACCCATATTGAAAATACACCAGAATATCGAAATATAAGTCCCTTTTCGTTTAGTCGTCGGATAGGAGGTCATGATGCGCCCTGACCGGCCCACAGGAGCCCGGCGCCGACACCCAAGAGGGCGCCGGCGACGACGACGAAGGTCTGGGAGTGGTGGTGATTGTAGTCGAGGAAGGAGGCCGCGTAGAGGACGTAGGCGGAGCAGCCGGAGAGGAGGGTGAGGCGGGGGCCGAGGAGGTTGTAGATGCCGCCGCCGAGGATGCCGTAGAGGGCGAAGGTGGTGTAGAGGGCGGTGTTGGCGTTTTTGGCGGCGGTGTGGTCCACCTGACCTCCTCCTCCCATGCCCGACAGCGCGTTGAACATCCCCGGGCAGCAGAAGCACACGACTCCGATGAGGGATACTTGGACTAAAGGGGAGTTGTATCTCAATATGGAGGAGGAGGAGGAGGAGGATTTGGGCATCATGTTTGCCCCCCTTGTGGGTATGCTGCTCTCCTCCTCGTCGTATCCCATCTTGCAGAACAAGAATGACAAGAAGATGAAAAATGAGGAGAACAAATAAGAGTGAGAAGTGGGCACGCTGAGATTTGATTTGTTTTGTACTGTTTAATTGATGTGTTGAAAAAAAGAATCGATAGAGGACTAACGAGATGTTGAATGAGATTTTGAAAGAGAATTCAATGGAAGGGAGATGACCTAATTGATACGGCAGGGAGTTCTATTTGGGTTGGATATTGTGACTGCGTCAAAGATGAGGAGAGATGGGCACAGAAGAGGAGACGATGTGAATGTATCATAACTGATTCTGAATTTCTGGATAGGAATCTCCGGATCGATAGAGATTTCGTTTGGAACTAGTACTGAATTCAATCCTCATTGTATTGATGTGACGGGAAACTACACAGCAACGGATCATCCTCAAATTTGTGATTAAGATATCATATCATGTAATAGTACGAGGGATCAGGTTATGTTGGTCTTTTCAACAGTGAGATAAATGTTCAATGTTGTAATACTACCTCTTTTCCACTATTTTTGAAAAAAAATAACTTTATATGTGTATCGATATAAAATTTAATAAGTACGTATTTAATGATGATCAAACGTAATTTTTTTATAAATTTATCATAAAACATTAATGATACTGTTTGTGCCGAAATCGGGAGCATTCTCGAGTTCGGAAGTTGGACTGAGCTCCTTGGACCTAGGCGAGGATTTGCTGGATCGGTTGATGTGGGGCTAGTCTTAACGCGAAAACCTACACGGATTATAAACAACAAGCTCGATTAGTCGGGTCCGAGATGAAATCCTTGGGGATCGGCTCCAATACTTAAGTCAATTTTTTACCCAGGGAAGATTGAAATGATAGAGTTGGTGTCCAAAAAAAGCTTACCTTTGTGAATAATAAATGATGATATTTATAAAGCACTATTCATCCTTTTCATGGTGGACACTTGTCATCGCCTTAGAAGGTGTGAGACTTAACCATCCATGGAATGCCACTTGGTCTTTCCTAATAGGCTCTTGGCTTAATGATGTTGGGCCCTTTGTTGGGCTTTTAACCCATAAGATCACAATTATTTTGCACCAACACTTGCCCCCCAAGTCCCGAGTTAGAGAGTCCAGGTCGGGAGCTCAGTGAGGTCAGGTCTTTGGCCTTCGGACCTTTGATCCATTAGACCTTTTGGACCTTCGGTCTTTGGTTCGGGGGCTTGGCTGACTGACTTGCCATTCCTCGAGGATTTGACCGAGTTGAGTCTTATCCTTTCGGAAGTGGATAAAGTCGAATCCCAACTAACCTTGGAACCCGGAGCCATTGATGATCATGGAACTCCAAACGTCATCTTGGGAATGATGGCATTGATGGCGCTGTCATAATGATAGAACTGAAGCGTCTCATCAATCAATACAAGCGTCCCCTCAGGCCTCCCGGTGACGTGGCAGCCCTTGAATGGTGGGTTACTAATTTTCCCGGTGCATGGGTCTTTGGGCTTTCCCGCGAAAAGTCCATTGGGGGAGGTGGTCCATCCCTCTATTTAAGGGGACGGTCCCTCCCCCGTCAATTCACATTCTCTCTTTCTCTGCTCCCGAACTCGGTCAACTCCTGTACTCGATCATTCCCGAACTCGGCGTACTTTGACCAACTCAGCTTTCCTTTCATTTCCCAATATTTTCAAGGTAATAGATTCCTAAACAACTAGTGAGAATTCCGAGGAGCATGTCCCTCTATATAGGAGACCTAGGTTTAGGAGGGTTCCCCAGGATATGGATGATTCCAGTTTAGAAACATCGTCCACCCCGGGGAGAGGGGCGTCTTCGCCTTCTTTGAATTTGGAGGGGGTGGAGTCCCGACCTGAGGCGGTCGAGTTGCCATTGTCTTCCTTTGGGGACGAGTCTATTCGGGAAGGCTCTCCTGATTTTCTTGGGGCCGAATCTAGTTCTGTAAGGGCGACGACCTCCGGGACTGATCCGAGTCTGTTCGGGAAGGCTCTCCTGATTTTCTTGGGGCCGAATCTAGTCCTGTAAGGGCGATGACCTCAGGGATTGATCCCGAGTGTGTTCCCGAGGTCGGTCCTTCGAGGCCTGCTCCCAAGCGAAGTCATGCAGACCCTAGGCATCATAACGAGTGTGCTACCTTCCTCACCGTCACGTCTGCTCTTCTCATTTCTGATTCCTACCGAGTTGGGGAGCTCTTTGAACTCTACCTTCCCCAAAAAAAGCATAAAATTCTTTTTTTCTTTCGACCCTAAATTCCTTCCGTTCTACATTTCGACACTCTGGATGGGGGGTTTTTGATTCCGTATTCATCCATTCATAGAGTCCGTCTTTCATTTCATGGATCTCCCTCCATTCCAATTCACACCCAATAAGGTGTAGTCCTTCTATCTCGTCGCCCTCAGAGTCGGTGTTGCCGAGTCGACCCCCTCATCTCGATTTTTCTTTAACTTCTTCCATGTCACTCAGAATAGGACTGGGTGGCTGAGCTTGGCTTCCTTCCCTACCTTAAGCTCGTGAAGAAAATTCCTAACGAGCACAGGGGTTGGAAGTCCAAGTTTCTTCTGGCAGAACACAAGGACGGGCTAGCCTGGCCGTTCCGAAGTCAGGGGTCAAGAACCCGAACATCAAGGCCTTGAAGAGACCCAAGATGACTAACACCGAGACGGAGGCTTACAACCTCTTGGTGGCGTGAAAGAAAACCCCAGAGTGGAAGGAGATGTTCCTCTGTGGGGATATTCTGACAGAGGAGGAGTTGGTGAACCACGACTTTAGTAGGTCCCAACCTTGCTGTCTTTCTTTAACTCGGGACCATTAACTCGAAAAAATTTCTGACCAATCTCCAACCTTTGTCTTTTTTTGTTTTCTTTTCTTTTTTGTCTTGTACCTCCCGACAAGATGGTGTCTATGGCCGAAATGAAGGTGATGAGGGCAGGCAAGCTTCCAGCACCCGAGCCGGCCCCTCAGGCTCCCCCTGCTCCAACTGCTCCAGAGACCCGACTAAATTCGGTGTCGAGGCAGGAGAAGAGGCTTCAGTTACAGGGGTCGCCGTTGCTCCCTGGATCAAACGCGTCAAGGGGACGACGCGGAAGTTCCCGACAGGGGACGCTCCCAGGTCCTCTACTCAGGAGGAGACTCGGGAAAGGTCTGAGGAGGTGCTTGAGGTGCCTTCACTGAACTCCCGTCCTCACACCAGCGACATTACGGTGTCGATGGTTGGTATATCTCAGGAGGAGATTTACCAAATGATGGGGGTCAGGACATCTTCCATCGAGCCCCTCGGGGGGATCATCGACATCACTTCCTTCCCTCCAGCGCGATGCTACCGACCTTATTGATACTGCACGTCGGGGACCTCCTACCATGCTTCCGACTTCCACGGTCGGAAGGCTATGCTCAGCATGCCCCTTCCCAAGGATAGGGAGGAGTATGCCAAAAAAGGTCGGGTTGAGTTCGCCCGACAGACGTACAATGACCTCTTTTGGATGAGTGTTTTGTTTTCGCTTCTAGCTTTCATTTTCCCTAGTTTTTGGGTTCGTTGATCTGAACTACTCGACCTTTGCAGGCAGTGTCCCGATGTACCGAGTAGGCCCACCATTGGGAGGTGTCTGCCAAGTCAGCCAACCAGATAAGGGTCGAGCTCGGTCCCTCCAAGTCGGCCAAGGAGAAGGCCAAGTCCCAGCTTGTCGCTGCCCGGTTGAGGGTTGCCGGTCAAAACAAGACAATAAAGGAGTTAGTGGCTGCCCTCTCTACTCGGGATGATGAGATCAAGGGGCTTGACAAGAAGATTACGGAGCTAGACAAGGGCTACAACGATCTTGACTCAATGCTAAAGTCGGCTCAAGTCGGCTTCCGAGCTCAGAAGAAGGAGATCAAGACGGAGTATGCCGAGAAGGGCTTCAACCTGGACTGCAAGATGGCCTTAAAAGAGATGTTTGAATTTGAGGAGGTCAACCTCAAGGCTTCATGGGAGAAGAAGCTCTTGTCCGAGCTCCCATTCACCGAGCTCATCTCTTGCCCGAACACGTGGTTTGAGAAGGGCTGAGCTTTCGCAAGGAGGAGGAGCAGACCTGGGAGGCTGCGGAGAAGGAGAAGGAGGCGGCCGAGGCCTCATCAGATGAGGATGAGGCTGACACCTCGGGACCCTCTGAGCAGAACTGATTTTGTAACTCAGGAGTTTAGGAACTCGGGCCTCGGGGGTTTGTCCCAAGATCCAACCCTTTGTACCACTTTAATCAATGAATTTCCCTTCTTCTTTTTTTTGACTTGGTGTGCCTTTCATTTCTGCTATTTTCGTTAAACTTTTAGCAGTGCTTTAGGACAAACTACCTAGTATCGACTTGATTTCATCGAATCAAAAAGATAGATTACAAAGTTTCAAGTCGGGTTATATGATTTCTTCAGAGTCTAATCCTAACCTTGTGGGCTTTACGATTAGGGTTCTCTTTAGTCATTCTTCTGGCCTAATAGGCTTCCCGAGTTGGGTTCCATTTATGGCCAATCCCATGGCTGTGCCCATGTGCCTGACTAGTTGAAGTCCCTAGATTAGGGCTTCTTATTCGGCCGAGTTATTGATGGCGACAAACTAGAGTTCGATTGCACAAGGTAACTCCCATCCCGTGGGAGTGATCAAAAATACTCCATCCCTTGCCCCCTTTGCATTTGACGATCTGTCAGTGTAGATTTTCCATGGACTGCCTTCCTCAACTCGATCTTCCTGAGTTTCTAAGGTCGGGCCATCGGAAAACCGACACTCAACTAGGAAGATAGCTAATGCTTGTGCCTTGATTTTAGTTTTAGGTTTATAACGCAGATCATACTCGCTCAACTTGATGGACTATTTGATTAATATCCTGAAAGTTCAGGTTTGTACAGAACTTGCCTTAGAGACTGGTCGATCACTATTATAATGGGATGCGCTTGGAAGCAGGGACGAAGCTTTCTTGATGCACTTATTAATGCCAGGGTCAGCTTCTCTACTCGGGGGTACCTAGTCTCAGCATCCTGTAACACTTTGCTTACAAAATAGACTGGTATTTGCTTACTTCCTTCCACCCGGAGTAGGATTGCCAAGACGACGCCATCCAAGGCAGCGAGGTAGATTAGCAACTCTTCCCCGTCCATCGGTTTTAACAGCAAGGGCATTTCCCAAAGATAGTTTTTAAGTTCTTCCAAAGCCCGTTGACAAGTCGGGGTCCATTTCAGTCCTGAGGTGGCACCCCTGAGTGCTTTGAAGAATGACAGGGTTCTTTTTGAGCCCTGAGAGATGAATCTCCCAAGTGCCACTAAGAACTCTATCAGTTTTCTGGACTTACTTTTTGGTGCACGGAGGGTTCATGTCCAAAATGGCTCAGTCCTTGGTAGGATTGGCTTCAATCCCCCGACTTGTGATCATGTACCCCAGGAACTTTCCCGACTTCACGCCAAAGATGCACTTCATCGGATTTAGGCATATGTTGTAGTTCCTGAGGACTTGGAATGTCTCCTCCAAGTCGGTAGTATGGGTTGCAGACTTCAGGGATTTAGCCAGCATGTCATCCACATATACCTTCATGGTCTTTCCTAGCAATGGCTTGAAAGCCTCATTTGTCAACCTCTGGTAGGTGGCCCCGGCGTTCTTAAGTCCGAATGGCATGACTTTGTAGCAGTAGTCCCTCCTTCGATGATAAAGGAAGTCTTGACCCTGTCTTCTGGCGCCATTTGGATCTGATTGTAGCCTGAGAATCCGTCCATGAAGGACAAGAGCTCATATCTAAAGGTGGCGTTCACTAGTTGGTCAAATCGGGACAGAGGGTAGCCGTCTATCGGGCAAGCCTTGTTCAGATCGATAAAATCGACACACATCCTCCATTTCCCGTTTGCCTTTTTCATCATGACCAAGTTTGCCAACCAATCGGGATACGAGACCTCCATAATAAAGTCGGCATCGAGGAGTTTGCTCATCTCCTCGGCGATGGCTTCATTCCTCTCAGGCGCGAAGCTCCTCTTCTTTTGTTTGACAGGTCGAGCCTTAGGGTTGATCGAGAGCCGGTGCACTATGACATTTGGTTCGATCCTTGGCATGTCCTTGGGTCCCCAGGCGAAGACATTCGAGTTGCTTCTCAAGAACAGGATCAGCTCTCCTCATGTTGGTTCCTTCAACTCGGCCCCGATATGAATAGTTCGGTTCGTGTTCCCTTTCTCCAAGGAAACAACCTCCACCGCTTCTACCGGTTCAGGGCCCTCAACTCGGACCCGGGGGTCTAGGTACTTGAGGCTGAAGTAGTAGGGGGCAATTGCTACCCTCAAATCCACTAGGGTTGATCTTCCTATTATCCCATTGTATGCCGAGGGGAGGTCTACCACCAGAAAGTCAGCAACTCGGGTCATTGTCCTGGTGGTCCCTTCATCCCCAAGGACTATCGAGAAAGAGACATATCTTTTAGGGAATACAGAGTTCCCAGTGAACCCGATTATGGGGTTTTGAAAGGTTTCAGGTCGTTATCTTCCAGCCCCATCTTCTTGAACACAGAGTAATACAGGACATCGATAAAGGAACCGCTATTCACCAATATCCTGTCAACGTCAAATTCCCCGATGAGAAGGGTCAAGACCAGGGCATCGTCATGAGGGAAAGTAATCCCTGACCCGCCCTCTTGGTGGAAGATGGCTTCAGGGTCTTCCCTGGGCCTTTTGTTTTTGTCTCCCGAGCCCGTGGAGATGCTGAGCTCAGGGAGGATGGGACTATGCATGAGTGGGGATGGTATGAATGCCCCCGAGATGACGTTGGTCCTTGGTCTTTTCTTTGAACCGTCATTCTCCTTATGCGACAATGAGCGGGTCCTTTTCCGAGGTCTTTATGGCGACCTTTCCCGAGGTCGGGACTGATCTGCTACAAACCTTTTCAGGTCTTCTTTTCTGATCAACTCCTCTATGGCGTCCTTGAGGTGGTGATACTCTTCCGTGTCATGCATGTGGTTCTTTTTTATACAGGCAGTACCGAGAGATATCTCGATTGCCCTCTCAGGAGCTTTGCTTCTTTGGGTTTGTCTGGAGGAGATTTTCTTCTCGGGCCGCCATGAGTATCCGGCTCGAGAGGTGTTGAGCGGTGTATGCCAGAGATAGGTGAAACCCTTCTTTCCCTTCTTCTCCTTCTTTCCTTCCCAACTTGAGAAGGGCATCCTTCCTCCAAGTCGGGAGTGGACGGACTCCCGATCTCCCGAGCTGCATTCTTCCTTTGACAGGCCCCTGAAACGATCCTGGACTGCCATTTCAACCTTAGGCTCAGGTCGTATGCCAGACTTCTGTTCTCCAGTCCCCTGACCAGAGCTCGATAGATGTCGAAGCCTTCCGCCTTCTCAATGTGAACAACTTTAGAGTTGAACCTCTGAACATAACTCCTCAGGCTTTCACCCGGTCTTTACTTTACCTCATAGAGGTGTTTGGAGGTCAGCGGGATCCTTCGACTGTTGATAAACTTTGCGGTGAATGTCTTAGCCAAGGCTTCAAACGAACCGATAGATCCCGAGGGGAGCCCATTGAACCATACTCGAGCAGATCCCCTGAGCGAGGTCGAGAAGGCCTAGCAAATAATGCCATCGAATGCCCCGCTCAGGTTCATGGAGGTCCAGTAGGTTTTGGATGTGGTCAAAGGGGTCCCTTGTCCCATCATATGATTCCATCGTGGACATCTTGAACTTGTTGCGCGGGACTTCTCTATTAATTTCGAGAGTGAAGGACGTCTCCATCCTCAGTCCGACTTCGTGCTTCGGGTCTCGAGGAGTTTCTTTGATTATCTTGAAGAACTTCTCAACCCTTTCCTTTAACTCTTGGTTGGAGTCTGGAATTGTCTCCACCCTCTTTGGCTCTTCTCGGGGACGGACCCTGAGTTCAGGAGACTTCTTAGGTCCTCCACAGGGATGATTGAGTGGGAATGAGTATGTATAGATTCCCCTTATCCCTTCTGCAGAGCCTTGTGTCGGTTCAGGTGATGCCTGAGGTCGTCTTGGGGTACCATCCTGCGTTGGTCCCGAAGAGGTGGGATCAACTCGGGTTGAACGCAAGGTCCTACCCCGACTTGAGGCGGGGGCAGCCTTTGATTTAGAAGATCGATCATTGTCCTCATAATGGCTGAGGTGCGCTCCTCCATTTGGAGTCGGAGTTGGTTGAACATCTCAACCGTCACCGCTTCTGCATTCTCTCCAGGTCCTGTCACCTCAAGGGAGGGCAGTCGAGATGGCCTTTGTTGGTCATTGCTACGGGCTTGTTACGCCTGGTCTCGGGCACTCTGACGACTTCGTGTCATTGGACTGGCCCTACAATGGGCGCCAACCTGTTTGTGCCGAAGTCGGGAGCATTGGACCTGAGTTCGAAAGTTGGGCCTGAGCTCCTTGGATCCAAACGGGGGTTTGCTGGATCGGTTGATATGGGCCTGATCCTGACGCGGAAACCTATACGGCCCGAGGTGAGATCCTTGGGGATCGACTTCGATGCCATAACCAGTCTTTCACCCAGGGAAGACTGAAATGACAGAGTTGGGGTCCAACAAGAGCTTATCTTTGTGGGTAATAAATGAGAGTATTTATATGGTACTATTCACCTTCTCCATGGTGAACACTTGTCACCGCCTTAGAAGGTGTGGGACTTATCCATCCATGGGATGCCACCTGATCTTTCCTAATAGGCTCTTGGCTTACTAATGTTGGGTCTTTTGTTGGGTTTTTAGCCCATAAAATCACAATTATTTTGCACCAACAGATACGTACTTCGAACTAATACGTGTTGCGGGACGATTATGTGATTTGATATGAAAACGAAACTTGTGTATATATAATAGTACCAAATACATGTATGTTGCAAGATATATGGGACCGAGGGAGTATATGATACTTTTAATATACAACAATATAACCAATGAGAAAAGATATCAACGACAAAATGCACACAATCTGTTAATATATATATATACACACACAAAATCATTTTGTGACACGTCAATAAATGGGATGCCAAGATATATTCTTATAAAAACAAAATGGAGAAGAATCCAACTACAACTATCATACATACTTACATACATACATACATATATATATATATATATACACACACACACAAAACAACATTAATAAAACACAACATCACAAAATCAAAATTAAAACATATAAATACACAAAATCACAATCAAAATAAAAAAATATAATTTAATTAATACTTAGACATATAAAAAGACCATAAACGTTACTAATTAACGTACATATATATATATATGTATATATGTATAGAAACTACGCGTCGTTGGTGCTGCAAAAGATAGCGTATTTGTTACTGCAAACTGTAAATTGAGAAATTGATATTGTAAGTTGAAAAGTTTATACTATAACTTTTTGAATGTCTACAAGTCAAATTTTAGTTATAAAATACACTAAAAACTTGATTGTATATATTCATCAACTTAGAGTATATATTTTTCAACTTACAGTACGAAATCGCTAACGTACTGTAGTTACAACAGGCACTATACTGTCTTTTACAGCATGGAAGCTTTTTT
>JAOVYX010001047.1:0-13008 GCA_035668315.1 Drosera spatulata | reverse complement strand
AAACCCACATTTACCTCATAACCATGAGAAGAATCAAGTCGTTTACACCGGTACTCACGATAATGATACGGTAAATTCAACTTGCATTTTCTTCTTTGTGCTTTCTATCATCCTATGCAACATGTAAGAATTTCACAAAGAATGCACAGTTATGTCTGAATGTCTTTGAGGTGGCACGCTCACGTATGAATGTCTTAGTGTCATGTACCACTCTGCTATGATCCCTCTTGGGTAAATACAGGAATAAGCGTTTGAAAATTTTTTATATTATTAGCTTGGTCCATCAAATTTGTATTGTTTGAAGTGTCTTGAACGGCCGATCAAACTAGTACTAGACATTGAAATATGTGGTTTTTCAAACTAACTCTCTTGGGACAGAAAGCATTTTAACACAATTGAAAGTGACGTAACCAGCCGTTTTTAGAACATTGTAAATATCTTTTGAAGGGGGCAAGGCTTCTTGCTATGTAATTAAATGATTAGTCGCCTCGTCTTTGGCGTGTGTGTGCTTGACCCTGTCATGCATTACAGGTGAAGGGTTGGTGGGATACGTTGCCACGGGAAGAGAAAACCACCGTGAGTTCTGCTTGAACCCCTTTTGACTTGTGAAATGATCTAGTATTCTTTATGATTGCAACTCGACATCTTGATACTCGTTTTCTTATCTGTTCCGGGCTATTGCTCAAGTTTGAATTGGAGCATATCTATGCAGGTGTTAAAATACCTGTCTAAAAGTGAAGAATACGACATCCCTTGGGAACTGATCAGGCTTGCACTGTCATCAGTCGCTAAAACCACAATTATACCTCTGCAAGATGTTCTTGGACTTGGAAGTTCTGGAAGGATGAACATTCCAGGAACTCAGGTAATGTGTCATGCTGCCTATCTAGGATCATCTTGATGCTTCTCTCGGAGGCTTGACTAGATAACATTAAACAAGCATTGATCACATAGTGCACACATTACTCGTAGAATAATTCAATGATGCTAATAGTTTTCTACTTTTTCTTCTATTTCCTGTGGGGGATATCAGTTTGGGAACTGGAGTTGGAGGATCCCAGCTTCTGTGAGCTTCGAGAGCTTGGAGACTGAAGCAGATCGACTTAGAGATATGCTTGCAATGTTTGGGCGCCTTCCAAGAGATCAAAAGTGAAGGTTGCTTTCCGGTAAACACGCAGCCTAAACCTTGATTTTAAATTTTACAGGTCTACGTCCCATCCTTGAGTTCAATAGTTGTTGTAGATAGTTGTATGTTGTATGTTGTATAAACGTGAGCAGGGCCTCATTTGAATAAGCTCACTGCAAGCTTTAGCCTCCCCTTTTTGACATTTTACTGTAAACGATACATGACAAAATAAATATACTAATAAGTATTTATCTCATTTCTCATTCAAGATGGGTGTGATGTAGAGAGGAATATGTGAAGATATCATTGAAGATACTATGACGACGAGATATTAGATACTAATGCAAAGTCGATAAAACTGAAGGATTTTCGTTGATGTGCGAGGGTGTTCACAGTAAAAAGGTACAAGTTTGGAGCAAAATAAGAAGATTGATAAAGTGTATAAGTAAATTCTTTTCATTCATTTGAACTATGACGAGGGAATGGCGAAACATTTGTGCTAATCTCATGAAGATGAGATAATATACGGAGAAATAAAGGTAATACACTCCAAAACAGTTGCCTTCTTCTGCATCGCTGCGATTAAGGCTCTCCGAGAGCCTTGTTCTTCAAGAGAGATCCGGCGAACAGTACCTGAAGAAAGTCAAGTGCGGGGATCAATTGTTAATGTTTGAGTGGGGAGTGAAATATAGCCAATTCTAGTGTTTATAAGATCTTACAGCCCATCTGGTGAGGTATTGTTGCTGATCTTTACTGAGTTTCGGCTTGCTTCGGTTTATAAATCTCTGGAAAGAAAGAAAAATGTGCAAATGCTAATTAACTAAGCCAACAAAAGTTACTGAAAAATTCTGAAAAAGGCTTTTGAAAACAGGAGATGACACTTGACAGCACAAAACCAATTGAGTAAACCCATAGTTGTTTCAAATCGATAGCATAGTTGTCGTTCCCAAAAAGAAATGCGAACAAGGAGTTATTTCATGCCTCTGCCGCAGCCTCCTCCAGGCACTCCATATACCATTTTACGATTCCACCATTCTTTATCAACCAATTATAGTAAGCTGGGGAGGAGGAAGAGACGAACCTGAAGCGTGAAAAGATCTGCTGATTAGCCAACCACTTTGTCGTAGGTCAAACCTTCAGCAGCCAGTCCAGCCATTGCCACAACCACTAATCTGAAAGAAAATCGGAGCCGATATTTACTTAAGAGAATTCAGAAATATCCTCTTTTTCAGCTCTCCCTTGGAGTCCTTGGCGATAGACATGCCAAATTCTTTATCAGATAAGAGTTTTCACAAACAGAGATAACAAGAAGCATACATCTATAAGGAACTGCTTTAGCTCTTGAAGAATACCTGTCTAGCTCTTTGGTATCAAGTTGCCCACTATATATAAGCTTTTCCAGCTTTTCCTCGGTATCCAACGAATAACCCAAGATAGGAACGCCAAGCAAATATGCAACTACAAGGAGAAATATCATCACACCAAGAGCAGAAACAGCGGAAAATCTACTGATTGCCAGACAAGTATTTTATAAGGGCCAGTACAGTTCCTAATGTGCAGCTTCATGTCTAGCACTTAACGAGAGAAGAAATATCAATACGCCTTTGCTGTCTGTTCTAATCAGAGTTTACCTAGGAAATGAGCTGCTGCATGTCTAGCAATCCTTTCTTGATAGTCGGGGAAGACAGCAGAAAATGAACTGATTGCTGCCTGGAGAAGCCTAATGCAGCAGATGAACAAATATAGTCATATACTCATTGATAGAGATGAAATCCGTTGAAAACAAAAACTGCAGAACAAACAGACAGATGCAGAAACATGGCAAAGAACTAAGAACCTTACAAGAAAGAATGAGGGCATTCTCAGCATGAATAAAGTTCGGGGAATTATCCAGGGGAGTGCTCCCAATGGCTAAAACCACTAAAGGTATACTACCGAGGAGGTGTGGCACGAAGAATCCCCAGTCCTACAAGAAATGGACAAAAAGCTCAGAAGCTGTGTGATCGACATAAGTTTTCTGTTTCGCATTTAGATGAGATGATTATCATTGAAAATTCAAAGGAACAAATATGCATAGCAAATGGTATAAAGCTAACAACAAGAACAAGCAGTCTCAAAATGGACAAACCATTTTGCAGACTTCCTGCAATTGATAAAAGTTAGCATCTCCGTAAAGATTATGATTCTAGCAAAGTGATAATTCCACACTCGTGCAAGAAACCAGTTCACATTAGCTCTAATGTATAAACCAATTCCGGTGCATGGTAAGCTCCTAGAGTTTGGCATGGAGCTATATTTGCACTCTCAATTAGTCCAATCTGATTACAAGAGCAAGAAAAGTTAAAGCAGTTTCAGAGCGAGAGAGGACTTTTTTTCACATTCGAGCAATTTGAACTAATGAGAGAAACATATATAGATTACCCCAGGAAGTTGACCAGCCAGGACACCCAGAAATCCTGTCGTACCCACCACGGTAAAGAGGAAAGCTGCCTGCATTACTGAAAATCATCACATTCAATAAATATCGCTTCACAGCCATCTGTTAAGCCGACAAAAGTATTTAACTAAGAGTGGGATTGGCATCGTTAATGATTATCTAAATCTTGATCCATCTGTTAAAAACAGATAAAGTATATAAAAAATAGTAGGATTGGTATTGAAAATGATCTTCTAAATCTTACACTAATAATGCTGTGAACGGCTATCAGAAAGGTTTCATTGTCGTGACTGAGGACAAAATATCAAGTGCAAGTTGGACTAGTTTGGTGAACTTTCCAGCAGAGTACATATCTATTCCATCTCTCCCAGAACAATGGAATGCAAAATGCAAAGCAAATCTTCATCGAAAACTTATGCAGGAGACCATTGCACTATAGTTAATGGCAGAACTTACATCATTTCTAACACTTGGAATGGCAAGGTTTTCAGCATTCTTGATTCCAAGACTTGTTAGCTCTCGAAGTGATGTCTAGTTCATACCATAAAACAAAGAACAAGTTAGTTTTTCTTGCAGGTCAGATGCATGCCAATTTAGCTCATGGATAAATTGAACTAAAAAAAACGGACCGTCCTCCGGGAAACATAAGGCTGAGAACTCCATATATTTGCCCAACCAGATTCATTCAATTGTATAGGCGCATCCCCCACCGATATCGTGTCGCACGATCCTACATAATTGGCAAAGCGATCCCCTGTGTTTTCTTTTTCACTCGTCTGCAATTGGCTGGCCCTCATGATGAAACGCATCCCCATTCGCTGGGACGGTACATTGAAAAAATTGAGTTAGCTAGGTCTTGCACCGTCCGTGTATGAGCAAACTTATTTCAGATGTACTATTTTTATTTTAAATTAAATATAATAGTTTGATTCTTATATTTATCGATATAAATTTTGATTTTTATTATAGAAAAATTATACATAATTTTTCGTAAAATTTTTGTGAAATACTAATGATAGTTTAAGTTATGTATTTTTAATTCTAGATATATGATGTCATTTTCGTATATCGTTAAGACGAAAAATAAAACTTCTAAAAATATATATTAAATAGTGCAAAAGATAAAATTATTGTTGAGACGTAGGGAATAAATACTAGGAGACTCTTAGTATGAGCACTTATTTATCAATAAGTTGTAAGAGGTCTCGAAATTTGACATGCACTCACCGTGATCTTATAATACTCCCTTCATTCAATCTTATAATGCTAAGTGTATTTTTTTTTTTTTATCGGAATTCTAAAACAGGTTCGTAGAAAAACATACTGCAAGAGTATACTACTATCAGAAAGAAAGACTAAAACAACAACCGGATAATTTTGTAAGAAAAAAAAAAACACGAAATTTCGGAATCAAAGGTATCAACTAGAGATTTTATCAAAAAACTAGAAATTTTATAAAAAATAAAAAAAAGCACTCTCTCCGTTTCATATTATAAACAACATATTGACCCGACATATAATTTTATGTGTGTGTTGAATTTGTTTGGAATTTGATGAAAAAAAATATATTTTTTTAGTATTAGTGGGGTTTATTGTAACAATTTGAATAGTGATAGTGGATATATTGTATCAGATGATGATTATTTTGATTTTTTTATATGAAAAGATTACTATATGAGGTATGCTACATATATTTTGGAACGATCCAAAATATGATATATAATATGAAACGTACGGAGTATCAAGTACAGAGGTCGAAATCCAATCCTTTACATAATTTTTAGGTAACATCTCTTTTTTATACTCTCTTTATCCTGAATAAATTACGAAGAATTGACCTGACACGATAATTTTTTAATGTGTTGACTTTATGAATCTTTATCATTTTGTTATTGTGAGTATGAAGAGAAAAGTGTGAGTGTGTGGAGGAAAAAAAATCAATGATACAAAATGATAACGTAATATAAAATAGAAATATTTTGAATTTTTTTATTTTTTAAAAATTATTTTTTATAAAAATATTATAATTTTATGTGATGGTTATTTTTAATGATAAGTCATAATTTATATAGAAAAAAAAGTAAGAATAAATGATCGCATGTGGTGGGGTGGGAGCGCTCTTCTAGAAGAAGCTGATGCGGTGAGATAAAATTGAATTATGAACAGTTTTGAGTTGGTACAGGGAGCATAGGAACCCAAAATGTCCACGTAGTTAAAGGACAATATCAATCTCATATGCTCTGCTCAATTGTTACAAATTGTTTTAATAATGTACTCATGACTCATCAACTGACAAACGTCCCATCACATGATTTGGAAATTATTCCCCGTCCGAGAAATTATTCCCCGTCCGATTACTGTAGTATTGCAGCTCTATTGATCATCAACTGACGAGCATGGTATGTGTTGGACAAAATATACATAACCTCATACCTAAAGTAACAGAAAGTGATATTTTTGTGGATATTGATCTTTTTATCTCATGATTACAGATATTATTATGAATAATAAAAAACTTAATTGAGAAAATTACAGATTATCCTGTTATATTAGTAGAAGTTTGCACTTAAATCCTTAAATTTTAGAAATATACATTTAACCTTTTTCGATCAATTTGAGAGGTCGTTGAATGCATCTTTTGTTGAGAGGAGAAAATATATATTCCCCGTCCCAAATTATATATAGCAGGACCTGACTCGAAATTTTATGTGTGGCTCGAATTTTGGTTGATTTGATTATATAATTAATATATTTGTGATGATAGTGAGGTTATTATAACAGTTATAAGAAAAATTAATGAAAGATACTGTAAGGCTTTGACATTTTTAATAATAAAAACATGTCAAAATTGATATATCGTACTCCCTCTGTCCCAAATTATAAGCAACCTTTTAAATATCATATTCGTCGAGACGAAGTTTGATTCACGTCGTGGGACGATCAAACGCCAATTTTTGAAAAATTATCATGAAATACTAATGATAATTTAAGTTATTTCAACTTGACATTAGTGACATAATTTTTTTGCGTCATTAAAACGACAAACGAAATTTCTCAAAATACATATTGAATAGTACAATGATTGACAATGTTGATTATAATATGGGATGAAGGGGAGTACAGTAGACATGAGAACTTATGTGTGTGTTTAATTTTATACAAATGATTTATTTTTCCATTTGATTTTTATGAGAGAAAGAAGTGAGAAAAAAAAATACATAATATGCTAGGTTAATGTGATATAAAATACTCCATCCGTCCCAATATTCATGTCATACTTTTTTTTATAATAGTTGTCCCAATATAGTCGTAATGTTTTCTCTTTTAGAAAATTTTTAATCTGAAAAAGATCATATCAATCATGTTATGCTATAGTTCACCATTTATTTTCTCTTTCAACTGATACAATAAATCTTATTATCTCTAAAAAATGTTATTTGTTTATCAAATTTCACAAAAATTTAATACACGTATAAAATTCTGTACTGGGTCAACAGTTATATGTAAATTGGGACGAAAGGAATAAAGATAGCGGTGCCTTGATAATTTTGCAAAAAAATATTTCTAAAAATGAAAGTATTGTACTCTCTCTGTACTAAATAAATTACGATGACACACACTTCGACACATTTTATTTTTAATCTTAACGAAATCAGAAAAAACTTTAAAATGACTTAGGATTAAAGTTCACAACTTAATCTATCATTAGTGTCTCATAACGATTTTTAAAAAATATAACTTAACTTATCATTAGTATTTCACAACAGCTAGCATGGAGTAACATACCATCACATATAGGATAGCGGTTTTAAACATTTGAACCGTTCCATCATTGTTTGAAGCATTATCAAAAGATATGTTCAAGATCTTGTCAAACAAATTAAACTCACGTAGAATGATCAAGATCAAACTATAAATTTTCTCGATAGTATGAGGATAAGGAAATAATGTAAAAGCAATTATATATTTTTGTAAGTACCAATCGTGAACCCAATGAACGATCAAACATAAGTAAGAAACTTGAAAAACTAGTGATCCAAACATCGGAGGTGATACAAACTTTGCTATCATAAGCGAAAAATATTTGTATCAATGGTGTTTCTGTGGTTTCTTTCATCGAGGTAAAGTTTTAAAGCATCCGATCTAATTGTGTTTCTATGGTTTCTTTAATAAATAGGTTGTAATGCATTTTGAATATACCTAGTAAATTTAGGATTATCCGTAACATTTCATGGTAGTTCATTATGGAATATGAATTCGGCCAACATTTCACTATGGACTATAAATAGGTATTTCACGTTAATTATATGTCCACAATCCGTCCCCATTATTCAATTACATTTGTCCCTTATGGACATTGTTTTCTTTCAATAGACAAGTTTTTTTTCATGCCTTAACAAATATGAAATATCTTTACCCGTTGAAAAGATCTTAACACACATTTTGTACTTATCTCCGGTCACCTTTTCATTTGCTTCGATGACTTTTTCGAAATACAATCAACACTCCGAGTCTTTTCTCAATGAAGAAGCGACGGATGCCGCGTTTAATTGTCCCTCTTTGGATAAAGGAGTCCCTTCACCTTGCGGAACAATGTTCGAAACGTTGAATCACAAGCCGACATCATCATGCATAGGAAATACATCATCATTATTGATATTGTATACATTTTGATTTTGGAATGAATGAACCATTATGACTTATGGTTTATCAAGAATGCGAAATAACAAGAATGTTTTAGGGGATTCGAGAGTTTGATTGAAAGAAAGTATGAAAGATTTTATGAATATATGATTTTCAATTGTTATTTATATAGATAATGTTTCGAAAATTGAGTTATACCAAAAACTCCTCAAATATAGCCATTTTATGATCGTTGATGGGAGTATTTTTGTTCAATTTTTAAAAAAATAGGCGTTGTGAAACTATCATAAAAGAAAAATTGAACGGTTTTTGAGGCCGTCAACGATTTTAGAAGAATAGGTCACAGTTTCAAAAGGACAGAAATCTATATCTCAAAATCGATGACGGTTTTTAAAACCGTAAACGATTTTGAGGGCTAAAGTTTTCTATTCATCTAAAACCGTTAACGTATTCTAAATTTTCGTTCACTTTTTTTTTCAAAACCGTTAACTGTTTCATAATCGTTCACGGTTATGAAGACCTGAGATCTACTTTATGAGATTCGTATAAACTGTTGGCTTTTGATTCAAAATCGATGACGATTTTATCAAAACCTAACGATCCTTTTTTTTCAAAAGCACAATGAGGGGGTCGGAGCGGTCCTGAGTCGGTTCTTTGGATAAGGATCTGGATCAGGACCGGATCTTGATCCAAGAGAAAAAAACCCTCTCTCGCCTGATCCATAAAATCCCAGGACCGAACCGACCCGACCCAATCTACAATGACGAACAAAAAAACTCAGTACTGGATTGGTCCAAACCGGGGTTTTTGGCACCACTAGTGTAGGAAATAATACGGGAGGGGGATGGAGTGGGAAGAAAACGTATAATAGTTTGATCAAACCCCGAGCCCAAAATCAGAACGACTAGGTAAGCAATGTAGTCGGTGTCTGTTTGGCTCCTCACGGAGGTTGGTACATTACACCATAATCATCATCATCTTCCTCTCTTCTCTTTCTTCGGGGGTTAGATTGCCTAGGTCGCGCTGGACCACCATAGACCTCACAACCACTACCACAGGCCACCCACATCATCATCGATCATTAATTCAAGAGCTATGCTAATCCCCCCGAACTCCTCCCCACTGGACCCTATCCTTTTCTTTTTTTCAATTTCTCAATTTGTCTTTTTTTTTTATAATATTTAAAATCGTTTATAATTTTTAATATATATATCAAACATTAAAAGTAAATATATATTTGAACTCTACTCATGAATATCTACAAAATAAGATCAATATTGAATATAAAAAAAATTCATTATATTATAAACAAATACATATTAATAATACTTAAGCATATACAAACTTTATCTTATTTAATCGTTCCTCCAAAATATTATCTACCACATGGATTGATGTTCATCACTTCATTCCACAGTTGAAGACGAACTGCATAACTATCGGTTAGTTATCGAGCTGCATTGGATGCGTTCTTCCACCACCATCTCGGGATTGAAGATATAGGATAATAAGGATATAAAAATAATTGAATAAAGTGATTCCCGACATAGACAATAGCTATTTTACAACGTTCCTGGACTTCAATTGGAGGGGACCTCAATGGCAAATTAGAAAAACAAGCAATAACATTTGCATCGAATGTATGTAATGCAACATTATACCTTGAAGCAATGACTATCCCCAAAGGCATACAGTCCATCCAGTGCTCCATACCCGTAATAGAGTCGAAGCAATATAGTGAGTGCAACAATCTATCTGTAGCACCTTGTTCTTAATATATTATATCATATTGAGTTTTGTTTAATATTATCTCTTCCATGAGATCTTTTCGTACAGGACCCCATTTGTCTTCACAATAATCGAGTTGTGCTGCTATTGCTCTAAATCCACAATGACCATCACCTCGAACATCGTTGATGCGAGAAATATTACGCAGAAAGGCTTATGATAGTCGGTCAGTATAAGGACCAAGGTTGGGTTCAGTCGAGATTGATGGACCGTCACCTTGTTCCCTTCTACGTTTTTCTTTTCTTTGTGAAGTAGCATATCTCCAAAAAAAAAATTCCAAGAATGAAGGCATATGTTTTGAACTGAGTTCTTCTTTACCTGATAGTCGATCTTTATGTTCTGTGTTGTATAAAGGGACTCGAACTGTACTTTGAGTTGGATCCGTCATATCGATAATCTTGTCTATCATATGTTCTCGAATATCCGGTTTTAAATCTTGTAATAACTCAAAAGTCGAGATGTTCTATCTTGTGGTGCTTTTTTATTGTTAGAATGATTTGATGCATAGACAGTTTTTGCCAAAAAGGATGAATACTAGATAATAAAATCGGGATAGACTGGTTTTGATATCGTGCAAGATCATGCATGCATGGTAATCCATATAGTCTTGAAAGAATAGTGACACAAACCGGTAAGTTCAGGAGAAGCTTCACAAGATAATTTTAGCTGATGATCTATTTTCTCCAACGCTTTTAAGAAAATACGGCATCATACCTAATCATAAATTAATGACACAAATGTCAAATTAAGGAGAAGCTTTGTAAAATTATGATATCTTATGATGTATTTTTTTAACGTGTAAAAAAAAACACGATATTGTACCTGTTCATAAATTGAGTCCCTTATTTGTTTATGCCTTGGAATGTTAATTGTTCTTTGGAATGATTTCTGAATTTTTCCAAATTGGATCTTCAACATCTTGTCAATTTTTTTGAACGATGTTTGCAGTGTTGTCATTATATCCCACAAATACAGTTTTAACCTTGAATGTATAGACTCGGTTCCGTAGAAAGAAAGAAAAAATTATAAGAAAACTAACGAATTAAAAAAAATTAAATTATATATAAGAATTATACTCATATCTCTGACTTGAATTGCTACCCAAGTGCATATACTGATTTGTCCAGGTTGCAACAAAAAGTTCTTTATATGGCGATAGCCACGTCTCCCAAAGGTAGTCAATGACTCGTTGATATTCTTTGAAATCCTCACATAAGGCATGTCATTTTTTTTTTGATATGATGATGGCGTCGATGAATTGATAAGGGAGTGCCATAATACTAAAAAGTTTTTCCATTGTGAACGAAAAATAGGACTGTATTTCTTCATCACATACTGATTTATGTGCCAAATACAGAGCATATGATTTATCATTGGAAAACATGTTTCGATGGCATTCAGTAAAGCCAAATCTCGATCTGTAACAAGCACTTGAAGGTAATTCGACCCCCTTTTCAAGCATCCATTTCTTCGAGATAATCAAAGCTCAAGTGAGTCGTTCGGTATCTTCACTACAAAGATAGACGAACATAAAAGAATAGGTGTCAAGAGTTGATGTGGTACCGACGACCTCTAATAGTGGTATACGATATTCATTGATCTTATATGTGGCATCGATAATTAAAACAGACAAAAAATTAACAGACAACTCAAAATTTATGGGATGGACCCATACAATATCCGTGACTTCATTGATATCAGGATGTGTTCGACAATCATACAAATTTTTTTGTTTTGTAGTTGACTCAAAACCCATTGCATGGACGTTAACCCATCTCGTTTAGAATTTTTATGAGAGAGAATAGCGTTGTATACGCTTTTAACAGAAATAGTATTTTTGTGATCATTTTGTTTCAAAATAGATATTATTTCTTGTGGAGTAGTGTTTTGACTCATTTCGATAACAAATTCATCTTCATGTGGTTTTAACCTATAAGGATATTCATGTCCTTCGAAATGTTCTGCAAGATCATGAGTATGAAACCACAAACGACCATTAACCCCCACTTGATACCATTTGAAGGTTGTGGTATACCCTATAACTCAAAAGGACAATCATATTTTTTTGTATCTATATTTCTTTGTAGGGATTGACTTTCTATCAGATTTCGTAGAGGTTTGTATTTTTCTCCTCTTTCACATTCGAGAAAACATGTAAGCAACCTATTATCTCTTAATCCGTTGAAATTTATAATAACCACAATCATGTCATTTTCAAGGCCTATTTTTCGTGTCCAAGCTAACATTTCTTCTCTCGTTTCAAAAATCTGTAAAATATGATAGAATAATATATTAGTACGATATTATAAAACTTAATACATATCTATTATATGATTATGTATACGGAGTTACAAACCTGATCGGTAGTAAATTTCTGTGTATAATCACGACGATTATTACAAACGCTATCTGTACCACAATTATCATTTCCAATAGACTTAGAATTCAAAAATGAAGAGCCGAAATTGATCATGTTTGTAACGACGTTTATGAAATACATTCTAATTGGTGTTTGTTTGAGATAAATGAGATCAAATGAGTTATGATGAATGAAAATGAAATGAATAAAGATATATATAGGAAAGATTGAGTGTAAAGAAAAAAAATAAAAAAAAATAAAAAAAATGTTTAAAAGAGTTAAAGAAAAATGAAAAAAATTTCAAAATCAGAATCCAAAAAAGTTGAAAAGATCAGAATCTGAAAAAGTCGATAGGATCAGAAAAAGTTGAGAAAATCAAAATCTGAAAAAGTTGATAAGATCAGAATCTGAAAATATCGATAAGATTGAAATACGAAAAAATTGAAAAAAATAAAATGATGAATTAAAATAAACTGAATAATGATATATATGAAGTTGAAAAAATTGACAATATTATAATCTGATAAAGATGGAGTTGAAACTGTTATTGACGATATGAATAAGAATTATTGATAATTATCATATATTAGTCTTGATAATATTATAATCTGATATATTTTAAATTTTTATGAAATATTTTTATTTTTAATATTT
>JAOVYX010001046.1:0-13008 GCA_035668315.1 Drosera spatulata | reverse complement strand
GTTCCAGTACATGGGAGGTGAAGTCTGGCAGATTTCCCTAGTAGACAAGGAGTGCAATGAGGAGATAGCCTTGTGGTACGGATAGGTAGGTGGAGACTCTTGAAGACAGTTCGAAGAGTGCGATCACAGGGATGCCCTAGACGAGCATGCCATAACTTAGAGGAAGCAGAGACAGTATTTATTAACGGAGACACGCTATGAGGCGAGAGCTTGTAAAGACTATCATGCGTCTGGCCACGTAGAAGGATTTTTCTTGTGGCTCGATCCTTGACAACAAAAAAGGTAGGATGGAATTCAAAATAACAATTATTATCATTCGTAAACTGATGAACTGAGAGTAATGATTTTTGGAGGGAAGAAACATGAAGAACGTTGTTGAGATGAAGGGAGTTAAAAGAGGTAGGGATAGAAGTTGAATCGATATGTTGTATCTGCAAACCTATTCCGTCACCAACTTGTAATTTCTATGAGAGAGCATAGGTGTGGCATGATGGGTTGCTCCGGTATCAGGAAACCAGGCTTCATATGGTGGTGTTGTTGGCGTAGGTAGAAGGTCAGGGAGACCATGGTTGCTGATGGCTGAATAGGCTGCAGCTTGTTGTCCTGGGTATGGAAAAGGTGGACGTGGTCCGTGTTGTCTAAATCTGCAACGCCATGGACTATGACCCGATACTCCACAAACAGGACACGGATCGCGAGAGCCAGAGGAACGGCCTCGCCCACGCCCCCTGCCACGACTAGGATTGATGTTTTGAGGAGGTGGTCTTTGTGGTGTTGATTCTGTAGTGGTGACCATGTTGGCAGCAGGCATAAGTCCGACTCGGGAGTTGTTGATGCGAATTTCATGACTCACCAGAAGGCTATGTAATTCGGAGTAGGAGACAGGTGCATCACGTGCTGCTAAAGTAGATACCATGTCACGGAAATCAGGGTGTAAATTGTTGAAGATGATAGCATTGAAAGTTGCAGTAGAGAGGGCTTGCCTAGCAGCCGACAACTGATTAAATATGGACTTTGCCTCTGAGAGGAAGTCTGAGACTTTAGAATCCCCTTGTTTGAGGTTTTGAAGTTGAAGTTGAAGCTGCAATAATCGAGTGTGAGACGGAGCACCAAATGTCTGTTGTAAGGTTTGTCAGACTTCACGTGAGGTATTGAAGGTGATGATCTGAGGAAGAATAGACTCAGAAATTGAAGAGATAAGCCAACTTAGAAGAAGTTGATCTCGCCGAATCCACACACTGTATTCGGGATTTATTTCGGCAGAGGTGTTCGAAGTGGTAGGTTCTGGAAGAAATTTTGGTGGTGCAACATCAGTACCTTCAACAAGATTCAGTAAATCGTAACATCGTAGAAGAGGCATAAATTGAGCTTTCCACAAGAGGTAATTGTTTGGGTTCAATTTGATAGAAAGAAAATGGTGGATTTGGTTGATATTGGGAAGACTAGAGGACGTAGAATTCAGAGAGGGAGGCCACTGAGAACGCTTTCAAAACAAATCGAGTAGATGCCACCCGATTATCATAGATACGACGAGTCTCTCGTTTCCGAATTGTGACAATAAGGAAACCCTTCAAGTCGAAGGAGTAAGGATATGTGGTTCTTATTAGATCAAACTTTTTCAACGTGTTGTTGAAGCATTTGAAGCAGAAACATAACATCGACAATGTGTGTTTTACGACGAATAAGAACTTGAAGATAGAGCAATGTTGTCCAATCTTCTTTAGTTCCGACGATCCGATTTTTCAATATTATGGACTCCTTCACTCTCTAATCTTACAACCATAGGCCTCGGCTTTGCATGGCTCTTCTTTTTCTTGATCACGAGGGATTCCTCTGTCAGCTTTGCAAGATCGTTTGCGCTATCATTTTGACTATTCTGATTAAAAGTACTACCGTCATTGGCTGGAGGGTATTCGTTGGTTAAGGCTTTGCCCTTCTCCGATGGTAGATAATACAACCTGTGTCTTTTCCGGTGCTCAGCTGACAGTGAAGTGGATTCAGTCGATGGTTCCATATCTTCTTTATTACTGGACACATCACCAAGAGAGACAGCTTGTTCCTCCATCTGATGTTGACCGCCAAGGGAAAAAGGACTCGTGGTGGGTAATGTTATATCGCCACATATAGTATCCAAGGCACTGAGGTTTTCCTCGAGCACAAGCCCTTCAGGTAGCGTCACTTTATTATGACCAGTAACGGCTAGAACTCCTCGTATCTTGTAATCATAATTAGAAAAACAGCTCATCCTCCTTCATTATAGCAACTGTACATTTGTATTTAAACACATCTTGTAACAACTTTTTCTCAATCAATAAGAAACTGATGCCCAATTTCAATATGATATCGGAGCTTCCTTCTGCCTCCAACGAGGTTTGAAATCCTGGATCTTCCATTTTTTTTAGCCATCTTCAATGACTATATCAAGAAGGTCTCAAACAAACACTACAGATCTCCATCGACAGTCCTCTCCCTCTCCAATTCTCACCATTTTCTCTTCATAAAATTGACTCCAAAAAATTATTTACTTTGATATACACAAATCGAACCTTTCCTTGATGGTCAAGGGTTGCTCGACTATGTCTGACGGCTCCACACCTTGTCCAACGAACCCCGACGAGCGTGCCCTTTGGAAACGTTAAGATGCTTTGCTTCAAGTCTTCTCATTGCCTCGTTATCAGAAGAAGTGCTTCCATTGGTAGTCGGCACGAAAATCAGCCATGAAGTTTGGATCACGCTGTCAACAGCTTTCTCTTTTCCACCAGAATCTCGACTCATGTCCCTCCACATGTCACTCCAAGAAATCAAATTACATGACAATGAGCCAGTGCCTTCATTTCTTCAACGTGCCAAAACAATTGGCTGTGAACTCGCAGCAGGTGACTCAATTCGAACACCTGCCTTCAATATGCACATCTATCAGGGTCTTAAATCCGAATTCCAGTCTGTTGTCTTATCGCTCCTGACACAACCGAAGGCCATTGAGTATGACGACCTTCATGCCATACTTGTTGCCCATGAATTTCTCCAGACATCGGCCTTCAACAAACTCACCATCGCCGAGGCTGCTCTATCATCACCTTCCATTAATCATGTCTCTGTTCGAAACACCAACAGCAACTCAGAACCTCGCCATCCACCACCCCAAAGCTCGTGCAGTGGCCGTAATTTCAACAGAGGAGGTAGGGGTCGAGGTCAGGGTGGATCTCGCCCTAATTCCCCTTGTCAAATCTGTCACCGTACCAATCACATAGTAGAAAGATGCTATTATCGACACCAGCCTGCTCCGACGTCGTACCAGGCTTTGCAACCTCGTCCCTCTCCTCAATTCCCACCGACGGCACATCGCTTATATCATCCCTCACGCAATCTGTCACTGCTACCCACACCAGGTCCGCCCTCGCCATGGTATCCCGACACGAGGGCGACTCATCACGCGACTCCAGATTTGGCAAGCCTCTCCCAATTTGATTCATATTTTGGCCTCGATCAATTGCATGTGGGTGATGGTAACGGCCTTCCAATCTCTGACATAGGTTATTCTATTTTATCCTCTTCATCTCTTTTATTATCTCAGATTTTACATGTTCTTAATTTAATTAAATAATTATTATCTGTTAGTAATTTATTCGTGATAGTAATGTATATCTTGAATTTCATCTTTTTTTTTTCTTGCGAAGGATTGCACAACCAAGAAAATATTTCTGACCGGTCCTTGTCGAAACGGTCTCTATGAACTCAATAATCTCCCCCCTTCAATCAACACAATCAGTGCCTCGGCAACACTGTCCTCCCTTTGGTACAATCGCCTCGGCCACCCTCACAATAAAGTTCTTCACCAAATGCTTCAACAGGTTCAACAGCTTCGACTTTCGGAATCTACTATCTCTCTTTCCACCCTTTGTCATGCGTGTCACTTAGACAAATCATGTCAGTTATCTTTATCAACTACTAGTATTCGTAGTTTGTTTCCTCTTGATTTATTTCATAGCGATGTTTGGCTCTACTATTTCTATCAATGGTCATATATACTATTTGGTTTTCATGGATGATTGCACAAAATTTATTTGGTTTTTCCCACTCGAACGTAAATCTGATGTCTCCTCCAACTTTCTCCTCTTTAATCGCAAAATAAAAGCTGCCCAAATTGATTCGGATGGCGAATTTCGTGTTCTCATTCCATTATTTCAAAAATCTGGAATCACTCATCGTCTCTCCGTCCCTTACACACATAAACAACAAGGCGCTATTGAACGCCGGCATCGTCACATTGTAGAAACTGGCCTCACACTCCTAACACATTCCAATGTTCCCCATTGTTATTGACGTTATGCCTTTGACACTGTAGTTTATCTCATCAATAGAATGTCCACCCTCGTCAACAATAATGTTTCTCCATTCCAACTCGTGTTTCATAAACCTCCGGACTATACTTTTCCTCGCACCTTCGGATGCCTTTGCTATCCCCTCTTGCATCTCTCTAATCGTCACAAAATGAAATTTCGTTCTGCGGCTTGTGTCTTCCTTGGCTATAGTCCTTCCCACACTGCTTACCGTTGTCTTGCCCTTATTATCAATCATCTTTATCTTACCCGACACGTCGGATTTGATGAAACTGTCTTCCCATTCAAAACTTTTCCTACACCTGTGGGTACCCCTTCGGCTCAATCCCAACCATGGGCTACCTTTCCCCTATGACCCACTCCACTCCACCAACCTGGACCCAACAACACAACACCAAACACACTCGGCCCATATACTTCACTTGGACAGGGATCTACTACTCTTACTAACGAGCCCACAATATCCAGTCCACTACCCATAAGCCCATCCTCTCCTGTTGCATCACCAGCCCCTCCACCTCGAACCCATCCATACAATCTCAGGCTCAACCCTCCTAAAAAGAATATCATTTCACTTCTTGCTAACAGCACCAAGTCCACAACACCTGATTTCATCACTATTGAACCTACTTACTTCTTTCAGACCGCAAAGCATTCTCACTGGTAGAAAGCAATGCAAAATGAGTTCAATGTTCTTAAACACAATCATACTTGGACCCTCATCCCTCATAAACCTCATATGAATTTTATTGGCTCAAAATAGGTCTATCGTATCAAACGCAAATCTGATGACACTATTGATCGCTACAAAGCCCGATTAGTGACTAAAGGCTTTCATCAACGCTTTGGTATGGACTATGATGAAACTTTTAGCCCCGTTGTTAAAGCCACCACAATACATAGTGTCCTCTCTATTGTCATCTCTAATGACTGGCCATCCGTCAACATGACGTCCAAAACACCTTCCCTCATGGTACCCTTCGTGAAGAACTCTATATGACTCAACCTCCAGGGTTCGTCGACCACTCTCGTCCTCATCATGTTTGTCGTCTCCATCGCTCTCTATATGGTCTAAAACAAACGCCACGCGCTTGGTTCCATTGACTCTCTTCCTGTCTCATTAGTCTTGGTTTTGTGGGCTCCAAAACTGACACCTCTCTTTTTATTCGCAATTACCTATGTTCTTATCTACGTTGATGACATTATTGTCACGAACAATCTATCATCTATCATTACTCATCTCCTCCTCCAATTAGCATCTGTATTTTCCATCAAAGACCTTGATGATCTACATTTCTTTCTTGGCATTCAAGTCACCAAACAATCATCTGGCATTCTTCTTCGCCAAACGCAATACATCACTGACCTTTTAAAATGTGCTGGCATGTCCGATTGTCGACCTGCTCCTACACCTATGGCTACTAGCTCCACCATCAAATCCACGAACTCACCACCACTTTCTGATTCTTCAGCATACCGCTCCATCGTTGCCGGACTTCAGTATATTATCTTAACTCGACCTAATGTATCTTTAGCTATCAATCGTGCATGTCAATTTATGCAAGACCCTCATGAGGAACACTGGCAGCTATCTTAAAGGTACGTTATCTCAAGGTTTTTTTATTCACCGTCACTCACACCCTTCCTCCTTATAGGCTTTCTATGACGTTACAGGGCTGGGGATCATCTCAACCAAAAATCTACTGACGGTTATCTTATTTACCTTGGCTCCAATCTTATTTCCTGACAGTCAAAGCAGTAGAACACCGTTGCATGCTCCTCTATAGAGACAGAGTACAAGTCCCTTGCCGACACTGCTATCGAGCTTATTCATCTTCAATCCTTGCTCCGTGAGTCAGGCTATCCCTTATGTGACCCCCCAACTTTGTGGTGTGACAATCTTGGTGTTACATACCTTGCGGCCTATCCGATCTTTCATGCTCGCACTAAGCATGTGGAGGTTGATTTTCACTTTGTTTGTGATCCTGTGTCTAAGCGACAATTACTCATTGGGTTCATCTCCACCAAGGACCAAGTCGCAGATATCCTCACTAAATCTTTGGGCACAACATGCTTTATATTCCTTCGTGACAAGATGAAGTTTCGACCAATCAACCCTTCATCTCGAGGGGGTGTATTATGACCAGTAACGATTAGAACATCTCGTATCTTGTAATCATAATTAGGAAAACAGCTCATCCTCCTTTATTATTTCAACTGCACACTTGTATTTAAACACATCTTGTAACAACTTCTTCTCAATCAATAAGAAACTGATGCCCAATTCCAATACACTTTAGCTTGAGCATTGGCGGGGATAGGACCAAGTTCTCCAGATAAAGAGTCGTAAACATGTTCGAGAGCTTCAATGGCATCAGATTCTATCTTATGCGTACCAGCTACTTCCTGCGCAGAACCACCAACAAACTCTTGCTTTACCAAGTCGATGAGACCGAGAACATTTCGTGCCCTTTCTTGTATTTCGACATCCACACTGACCGACAAAGGGCCTAATGACACTTCAACTACACCTAATAAGCTGATAACTGACTCGTGTTTAAGATTCTGCGGCTTATGATGGGAATATTTGCCTGAATGCCCTCCATTCAAGCTGGGATTTTAGAGCATTTGTAGTTAGGAAGATATCTTTCACGAGTTAGTTGAGTTTTTAGCTTATCATGTGGATCATGTTAATTATAGGGTCTTATCAGATCTTTGGAGGGAAAACCAGAAAAAGAAAAAAAGAAAAAGTGGAAATGAGAAACAACAGATCGTTATAATAAATATATAATATAAATATAGAGGATTTTTTTGGTAAGTCTTTCACATGTTATTTTTTTTATTGGTTAATAGCTATACATATATCAATATTTTATTGGTTTAAACATATCAACTAATTATTAAAAGTATCATTATTATTAAGTATATGAAGAGTTTTAGATAAATTATTAACAAGCATCGTCAATTTGTTTTAGTATCAAAGACAATCATATTATACCAAATCTATATGTTAAAGGAGTAAAACCAAACCAAAGATAGGAATAAGATAAAATCTACGATAACAAGTGAACTCAAAACGCATCTATACCATCCGAATTATAAGGACTATCATCGATGTAAATCTAGTGAATGGTAATAGTGATTCCGTTAAAGTTGTAGTTCTCTACGAAACACAGGGCTTTTTTTTTTTTTTGTAATAAACAGAACTTTATTGTTAATGGCTTTTGTTTTACAATTGCTCAAATCTGCTTTCTTAGAGGTTTCGACACTAATATTGTTCAATTTTGGCGTATTGCGGTCATAGGAATATTGTTATACAGCCAACAAACTACTACTGACAGCATAAGTTGTTAACTATCGCTAAAACATGCCAGCCGTGTGTCCAATTGAAACATACTAACATCCGCGCAGCGTGTTGACAGCAAATTATTTACAATTAAATGTCAATCTTAACATCTAAGAAAGATAAGTAACGTGATCATGGTATCTCATTTATAAAATCGTTGAAAATTAAACAAGATAATTTATATTTTATCCTAACTTATCACTATCAAACAAGGTGTATTTATATTAAAAAAAAGAAAAGGCAAGATATATTTAGTAGGCCATGCGATTTTTTATAAATAGTCTTCCAAGTCCTGTTGAACAAATTGTTTCGAGTGGTCACCCGCTGATAGTTTCCCCGGAAGAAAGAGCGTACCTGCTCTAGAAAGGTTGAATTTAGGTAACGAAGTAGTATAAAACGTATCTGTGTTTGGTTCGTCGTTATTTGGTATACTTGTTTGTTCTTATTTTTTATGTGCAAATTTGATTTTGTGTGTTATTGGGATTATCTGGGTTATTGTTATCTGTGATTGGTTCATCGTTATTTGTTATGCTTGTTTGTTCTTGTTTAATTTTAATGTGGATTTTGATTTTGTGTGTTACTGATCCAGTTGACAAGCGATTCTTGGGTTATTTTTGTTGCTGTGTTAAGACATTAATTATTGTTTGATTCGAGTGATCTAAACATGATGAGGTTGAACAACATAAATCGTAGTAGTGATGTAGGCGATCTGTTGAACGTTCTCATTGACGTTACGTTCAGTATGACAGGAACTATTTGATGGCTGCTCCTTACAGAACCATCACGGAAGCGCTTAACACAAACCCCTTAAGGAAGTACTTGAATCTTTGAAGGCCTCGGAGCCAGTCATCTATGATGCCGAGGAATTGCTTGCATATTGGAAGGAGTTGCAGCCCGACCCTTTGGACATCGAAAAACTAACGAAATATGTAATCTGCAATATGTCTTTCGCACTGAACAAGCTGAAATACGAAGTCATGACTTGCCCAAGCACCTGTGAGAAACCAGGGCATTCTTCATCAGTTTCAGGGACAATGACGGCATCATTAACGAAAGCTGCCAGAGGCCGTAGGGCTTGCCTAAGGGGACAACGGCGTACCCTACCTGCTCATGCAAAGAGTGCTTCGACGTGTATCATAAGCGATGGGCAGAGGCCGAGGAGGATCACTGGCATATAATGAACCGCTTCAACACGTCCTCTAACTATAATTATGACTTCATGGATGTGAACCGCCTCCCTTATATTGATCGTGATCATCGTAAGATTGATTTTGGTGCTCTACCGATTGTACCAAATCGTATGAGATTTTATGGGATAAAGCATAATGATACGTGCTGTCGATTTATGAGCACTCACTTTCACTCTATAAATATAGAATTAATGTAGAAGTGGAAGTAAGGGTCGAACCCACAGGGAAAATCGAAACTGCCCAAGTAAACTAACTTAAAACTATAACTATTCTAGAAATTTGGGGGTGTTTAAAAAGGTAATAACTAAACTAATTACTCAGAAATAGATAAAACTAAACTATTGTTTAGATTAGGAGAAATGTAGGAATAATGATTGAGTCATTTTGAATCACTTAGATCATTAATTGATGTTTATAAATCTTAGGTGTAATGATTAATGTGGAATGTTTGTAATAAGTATTTGTTTAACCCACTACATTCCTTAACTTCTAACTTTCAATTAACTCGGATAGTTAAACTAACTCAAGAGATCTAAAATAGTTTAATTAGCTCTAGTTTGATTTAAAACACAAGAGTTGAATCATAACATGGAACTTAACATTTATAACAATCATAGCAATTAGCTTAAACTAATCATGTTATATTCATTTGATATCATTGATTGTATATGGCAATTAGCTTAAATCAAATTATATCAATTACCTACTGAACTAAACCATTTAGCATGATTTATACCTTTAACATACGTATTTTAGGTGATCAATCTAGCATACACATGTTATATGATGATTCTAACAGGTTTCATGCATCAATTCTTCATTAAGCATCTCTGGTTTATGTTAAATGTTCAACATCTCATGATCTAATAATGACTTCAAAACTCATCAACGCATCCCTACTATCGATCTACTCACACATATTCATGGAATAAGACATGGAATTAAACATAACAAAGTAAACAAACATCTTGATCAGTTTGACAACTAAAGAATAAGAGTTATACAGTGTTCGTAGCGTTCCAAATCAAATCCAATGAGTTCGTATGCGTTGCGGATCAAGACTACGCCAATTCCTTCTCCAAAACCCGTCTTTCCTTCGTCTTTCGTCCTCTCGACCGTCTCTGCCTCCCTGAACGTCTCCCCTTCTGTTTCTTTACTTGGAATAACCCTAGGAAGAGTATTTATAAACGAAGGCTTGCAACCAAATCGATCCGACGGCTGAAACTCATCATTTTGCATCTGGAGTATTGTCGCGACCACGACCAGGCCTGTCGCGTCCGCGACACCATTAAAATCCGGATTTCAGAAAATATCTTCGTCGCGTCCGCGATTGCAATGTGCCCGCGACAGTTGGTCGTGCCCGCGACACAGGTGTGCAGTAAGTTTAAAACTAAAACTAAAAATATTAATTGACGTTCAAAAATTGTAAAAGTTTACACATGATATCTAAACATACTAATCTAATTGAACATGGTGAAACATCATCATAAAAACTCTCGAAGCACATGCAATGGCGATGAAACGTGAAATGCGGCTTTTTGAGTTCATGAATTGTCATTTTTTTCATCCTTCTTCATTTTTTCTTCAAATTACAAGCCAATCTGCTATAAAATATGAAAGCACAGTAGTACCAACATTTCAAGATAAAAAAACACTAAAAATATAATTTAGACAATATAAAAGGAATAAAACAAATATTTAAAATAAAAAAATAATGTATGTTTTCATACATCTCACGGAACATGGTGCTGCAGACTATATAGAAGGGGAAATAAAAGAGACCATAGAACGCACACTGATTATATTGAAGGAAAACGGGGAGCTGGTGATCGCCGCTAGTCATCGGATGACAAGTCCATATCCTTCATCGCATTTCTATTTCTCGGGTAAGAACATATTGGATCAGACCCGGTTCTGTGTCCCCCACCTTCGTGGAGCTGAGCGTTCTGGTATTCACTGGCGCAATAAAACGGACGATTGAACATATCCTGCTTCCACGACCAAGGATCCGATCCAGATTGTAAAAAGCGCAGATGTGTTTTTTTAACACTATTGTAGTACTGTTTCTTTCGTTGAGCAGTGGTATCTTTTAAACACCTGATGTGGTACAAGATTCTAGAAGCACACTGATATGTCAAGTGTCCGACAAATGCAGTTAGTCGTCGTCTATCTTCTATATGTGAAATTCAAAGACTTCAATACCTCGTCTTGCCCTGTTTTTTTGTCCAACTTTTTTGGATGACCCCACAACATAACACTCTAGGAAATGAAGAGTTTCTATATACAATAACTGAACATGTATAAGTGGTAGAAGGCGTCAAAACCGAGCCGATAAAAAAAAGGCAAACATGTTGAAAGATAAAACCTGAAGCACTAGACAATTTAAGATGATAAATACAGTAAATTTTCAGGATTACTAAAGGAGAAGATCAGGGATAACTGGAGGAATCGCTAGTTTGCTATGAGGTAACATTGGAACTTTGTGGCGAGATTTTTGGTGGCGCTTGCTCTGCGTCGTACCGTCCTTCCGGTCCTTGCCGTTTTCTTCATCCTTCTCCTCATTCTTTGAATGGCTCTGATGACCTCTATCTTTGCCATGACGATGACGTCTATGCTTGCTTCTTGTATGTTCAGCTTCGAGGCTGGATCCTTCCACATTGGTTGAACTTACTCTAAGATTAACCAGACCATCACCGGTTAACTTTTCCTTTCCTTTAAGCTTTCCTGATTTATTTTCCTCTTGGAGAAGCTCTCTCACAGCACCTGAAATCAAGTCGCCTGATGGTTGTTTTTCGTTGGATGTATTATGAACTTCTTCACCCTCTAATCTTACAACCATAGGCCTCGGCTTTGCATGGCTCTTCTTTTTCTTGATCACGAGGGATTCCTCTGTCAGCTTTGCAAGATCGTTTGCGCTATCATTTTGACTACTCCGATTAAAAGTACTACCGTCATTGGCTGGAGGGTATTCGTTGGTTAAGGCCTCACCCTTCTCCGATGGTAGATAATACAACCCGTGTCTTTTCCGGTGCTCAGCTAACAGTGAAGTGGATTCAGTCGATGGTTCCATATCTTCTTTACTTCTGGAAACATCACCAAGAGAGACAGCTTGTTCCTCCATCTGATGTTGACCGCCAAGGGAAAAAGAACTTGTGGCGGGTAATGTTATATCACCACATATAGTATCCAAGGCACTGAGGTTTTCCTCGAGCACAAGCCCGTCAGGTAGTGTCACTTTAGCTTGAGCAGTGGCGGAGACAGGACCAAGTTCTCCAGATAACGAGTTGTAAATATGTTCAAGAGCTTTAATGGCATCAGATTTTATCTTATGCATACCATCAACTTCCTGTGCAGAACCACCAACAAAGCCTTGCTTTACCAAGTCTATGAGGCCGAGAACATTTCGTGCCCTTTCTTGTATTTCGACATCGACGCGGACAGATAAGGGGCCTAATGCCACTTCAATGCTACCTAATAAGTCGAGAACTGACTCATGTTTAGGACTCTTTGTCTTTGGTAGAAAAGGTTTTCCCTGAGTTTCATCTCCAAACGGTTCATATGAAGGTATATTCGTGGTTGGATTGGACCCATCGAAGTAATTATATTCAGGATCCTTTATAGGAGCAACTGCATCATTAGTAATAACCGGCTCAGAGATTGGCTCATCCCTCGACTGATATGAGTGAAGAATACAAACCAAAACTTTAAACAGAGACTGAATATAAACTGCTCTAATTGATGGTGGCAGCAGATTGGTGCGTGGCTGCAATAATGCTTCCACCAGTTCAGATGGGTTATTGGAGAGCTCGACATATTCGCCTGCAACCCAAGCAGCGGCTGACAATATCCTATGCAAGAAAGGGTTACCTAGCAAAGCAGGATCAATCAACAGCTCGCGAGCTACACGAACAAGCTCAGGTCTAGCATCCTTCACCCTCATTCCAATATCAATAAAATGGCTCTCAATCTCTTCACCCCTATGACAGTGCGGTATCCTCGCCATCTCACCAAGAAGCGACACATACCAATCAAAGTCGAAAACCACCTCGTAGTAATTCCTAGAACAAGTAGCCAATATCGATCCCAGAATCTCATTACAGAATTCCGGATCAGATTTAAGCGCATAGTTGAT